>JAJEJO010051652.1:0-12861 GCA_020662805.1 Glaucomys volans
AAGCGATTTTCCTGCCCCCGTAGGCATGCACACAAAGATATCCTTGTCACCTGCAAAAACACAAGAAGATAACATCTCAGTGCTTCCTGTGTTTTCATTAAGGTTGCTGAAAATTTAATGAGAATGTAGGAACAACACCTAGCAGTGTCTGGCACATGGGAAGATGTCAATGTTAACTCCCTTCTGTCCTTTCTATAAAAAGGGAAAGGATCCTAGGAGATTTGAAAATGTCTGCAAACTATTTGTGGTAATGGTATTAAAAAACAAAGGTGTGAATTGGGCATGGTAGCATCTGCCTGTAATCCCAGCAACTTGGGAGGCTGAGGCAGGAGAATTACAAGTTTGAAGCAACTTAGTGAGAGCCCATCTCAAAATTAAAAAGGGCTGGGGCTATAGCTCTGTGGTAGATCACCCCTGGGTTAATTTCCAGTAGCGCATGCACATGCGCATACACAAACACACACCACACACAGCATGATGCACTCCACTAATCCCATCAGGCTCAAAGCCAGCCTGGTCAGCTTAGTGACACCCTATTTCAAAATAAATAAATGAAAGGGCTGAGGATGTAGCTCAGTGGTAGAGTGCCCTGGATTCAATCCCCTGTACCACACACACAAATAATAATAAGGGCATAAATTTTGAGTCTGCTGGGACAAGGATGACTGAAAAAAAGTTGTGAAGGCAGAATACTGCTAACTAAGGGGGCACATCTGTGGAGACACTCAAGGACATCACTTGGAGGTCTTCTGTTTATAAATATATCATTAATATTACACTGTTGCTCTCCTCCAACAATTTCCAATGATCTTTTTCTTCATTTTACAATCTTACTGCTCCTTTCTTTCCTATGGGGGACCCAGACACTTACTTTTCAACATACTTTTCAACAAGGGGATTACTTAAAAGTTCAACCTTACTACCCAACCAACCAACGGAATCTAGGAATGATTTCCAAAGACTGTTTTTGGCTCCAGCTATACAATGCAACAACCAGAATAGGTGAGTAATTCTGCCATTAAAATTGCAGCTTTGGATGATAAGTCTAAAAGATTTCCAAAACCAGTTACAGACCTAGGGTGAGGAAGTAGGAAGTATTAGGAAGATAGTATTCTGCTATGGTAGAAATTTAAAGGAAGGTGGCCTAATGTTACCTTTCACTACAGCCATGGTCGCACTCTCCTGTAAAGTTGTCTTAAAAGAGTCAAACCCAAAGACTTTCTTCAACATGCTCCGGACTCGCCGCTCAGGGTCAAAGGAAGTGGAGGAAGGGTGGGTGTTCATCTTAGCAAAAATCAGTGGCCAAAGGTTAAAGCAAACGTGGTAGAAAATTGCCACGAGAACCCTCTGTTCTGCTTTTAAAACACAGCTTGTTTTTCTTCTGTAAGAATAAATCTGCTATATTATACTTAATATGTTAGTTTCAAGTAGCAAAGTTGCAGGTGAACTGCCTCAAGTCATACATTCCTGGGCAATTATCGTCTGCACTTTTACACTTCATGAAAAAAGAAGAGGAGAAAGAAGAAGAAGAAGAAAAACCACATTGAACTATCCCTAATAGCACAGAGCTAAAATCAGACCACAAGAAACGCAAATGTCTTTGGAAGATTTTGGAAAACGTGGAATTGCTTTTCTAAGATCCACCTTCTGCTCCACCTTCTGTAAGTGCAGCCCTGACGACTATTCTCCCCCGCAAGACCCAGGCCCTTCCACTTTTCTTCCTGAGCCCCAGATTCACAACTTTCTCCTTTCGCAGCCGAAGACTCCCTCTCTTCACCACCCCCCGGTATGAGACCCGGCCAGGGGGGGCCCCTAGGGGCGAAGGGCTCTTGCTGGGCCGCTGCTGTCCGCTGGCTCTGCAACTGCTCAAAGACCTCGATACACCTTCCCCAAATCTGAGAAGACAAACCCCTGGGAATTGCTTGTCAGGTACAGCCCCTACACCTCACAGCCGTCGCGCAATGATGACGCAGAGCAAGCGCAGCCCTGAGGGGTGGGACAGGTTCAGAAGGGGCGGTTTTGATTGGCTACTAGTCTGGCGCGGTGTGTCCTGGGATACAGAAGAAATTTACCTTCCTTACGGAAGTCGGCGTCTTTGCGTCATAGGCGTGAGCCAAGCCCGCGCTGTGGGAATAAAATGGCGGGGAAGAAGAACGTTCTGTCGTCTCTGGCGGTTTATGCGGAAGATTCAGAACCCGAGTCTGATGGCGAGGCTGGAGTCGAAGCTGTGGGCAGCGCGGCTGGTAAGGCCCGAGTGGGAAGCTGAAAGGAGAATCGAGCGTCCTTCAGAGTGCTGCTCTGCTAGTGGGGTGGGAGGGAGAAAGATGTTCGTTGTCCCCATGATTCGGAGCCCCGGAGTCCCGAAGCGCAGTCGGGGCCTTCGGTTAGATTTAGCATTAAAGATTCTATAGTAAGAACCGTTTCCTTCCTTTCTTTCTACTATTCTGCTGAAACTTAACGGAAGTCTGCTGGGCAGTGGGGTGGACTAAGGGAGAGAGGCATCCACAAGGCCGCAGCATCGCTACCTGTTCCCTCCGGTTCCTTGTTCGAAGGGGGAGGGAGATGAGTAAAACGTACGTGGAGAGTGATGAGACTTGTGTCTTGTTAAATTGACAACTTTTCATTTAGGAATGTGCTCTAAACACATCTTGGAGCTTATAAAAATATGGCTGTCCTCCAGAAAGTGAAATTGTGTAGATACGCTGTAGAATTGGGTATTTGTGAGCTTTTTAAAGCTTCTGGGTGATTCTGTTACTTTGTGAGTTTTTAAAGCCCATCTGTAATGTTGTCCTCTTCAGATTATGAATCACAGTGTTAGAATGGGAACAGTTTTCTTTGGGGGAGTAGAGAGAGCAAGTTACCTAACGTATCTGGGCCTTGAGTTTCCTCATCTGGAAAGTGAAGGGAATTGGTACAAAAATAAGGGAAAAGACAAAGCCACAGGTTCCTGTGATACAAGGTAGAGGCGAGTATGTCAAAAGAGATGTTCAAGCTCCGTGCTATGATAGTTAAGAAAAGGGAAGGAAGGCTTCAATTAAACTAGTGTAGTTGAACTGACAGCTTTAAATGTATTTTTTTTTCTTTTTTTTTTTTTTTGTTGTTGTTGTTTTTTCTTTTTTGGCAGTGCTGGGAATATAACCCAGAGCCTGGTGAATGCTAGGCAAGTGTTCTGCTACACCCCCAGCCTGAACTGACAGCATTAGAAACAGAATTTAGTGTGATTTTCTTCCGTTTGTGCTGTGGTCACTTACATGAGATTTAGTGTCCCCTTTTTTCTTCAGAGATAGTCCTGGCCATTCAAATCACTGGAAAGTTCTCTTGCTTTTTTTTTTTTTTTTTTTTTTTTTTTTTCCTTTTCCATCTCTTACCCCCTCTGTTTCAGAAGAAAAAGGTGGATTGGTGTCTGATGCCTACGGAGATGACGATTTTTCTCGCCTAGGGGGTGATGAAGATGGTTATGAAGAAGAGGAGGATGAGAACAGCAAACAGTCGGTAAGTAAATTTCTCAAATCCAGAACTGCTCAAAGCACCTTTTTGTTTGTCAGAAACTTTCAAATTTTGTCAACAGTATTTCATTTCATGGCTGACTTCATTTCTCTTCCCCTTTTGTTTGGCATTGGTTGAAGAACCTAAGTCGAATATGAGTAGTTCTATTTGAAAATTAAATCTGTTTTCACCTGGACCATTTTGCATGAACCTTTGAATTGAAATTTGCAGGGAAACATAGTGGACTGTTTTACTTAACCCAAATACCAATTAGTATTTTGTGTGAATTTTCCCCATTTAAATGATGTATTCAATTGTAACATGTATTCATCCTAATTGGTGTCATTTATATCTGTAGTCAACTCTGTATTATTTTAAATCTCAATTGGGGCTCATTTAAACACTTCAGGTGGTTAAAAAGATAACAAAGGGAAATTATTTCATTTTCTTCCATGTCAGTCCTTTTTTCTTGACATTTTACTCAAAGTGACCTTAGTTCTTCATCATAAATCTTCCTTATTTTAAGTAGGTGCTGGATAACAAAGAGAGGAGAACTTGTTTTTATTAACAAGAAAGACATAGGTTCACAATCACATGCAGCATGAACCAGAACTTTTTTTGGGGGGCGGGGGGTACTGAGGATTGAACCCAGGGCCACTTTACTGCTGGGCCACATCCCCAGCCCTTTTTATTTTTTATTTTGAGGCAGGTTCTCACTAGTTGCTTAGGGCTTTGCTGAGTTGCTCAGGCTGGTCTCCAATTTGCATTCCTCCCATCTCAGCCTCCTGAATTGCTGGAATTACAGATGTGCACCACGATGTCTGGCTCATGAACCCTAATTTTAAGTTTGGAGATGCTGGTGACATAACTCAGAGGTGGAGTGCTTTCATACCATGCACATGGTCTACATTAAATCCCCACCACCACAAAAATGAATGAATGAATGTTTGGAGAAAAAGCAAGGAAATTCATGCTGGTACTTAGCACAAGGATGTGCAAAATTGAATCTTGAATTGATTGAATCTGGCTATTTTGCAACAGTTTGAATTGAAACATGTTGAAAATTTTGTTACATGTTTATATGTAAATATTAGCATTAAAATGTTTTCCAAATTAGGACTGGTAGTGTAACTCAGTGGTAGACACTTGCCTAGCAGGCCCTGGTTCAGTTCCCAGCACCATGGCTTTCCAATTTAATAGAAATATATTCTGTGCTCTTTTGAGAAGTATTTTCATGTCTTGAGCCTCACCTATTAATGCTGATAATTCAGTTATTTAATTTTTTAGGAAAAACTTTATAAGATCCGTTCTTAACTTTTCTCAAGTATGTATATACTGCCTTAATCCTCATAACTTTTCTTTAATACATTTGTGTATTGTATATTTTTGAAATGTTGCTCCATATTTGTTTTGATTAGGATTTACATCATATTTAAGCTTTGTTTCGTGTTTTAATAAAATTTCACCAATTCCAGTATAGACATTCTGAAATATGATTGTGTTCAGCTGGGCTCCATCACTGATTACTTGACTGATTGATTTTATTTTAAGGAGATTATGGAGATTACATCTGACACACCTTTGACTAACTGGCACCTTACAGGGCAGTTCAGTCTCAAAATAGATTACTATATTTGTTCACAACTGTTAGGTGGTGTTTATAGCAACATCTGGAGTGCTGTGTCATATTTGTAGCTTTGTTGAAAGTAGCAGTGTCAAACTGAATCAGTTTTTCGTGGGCACTAAAAGGCTCTCATGTTTTGGGATTGCTGCTGGAAATGGAAGTGACATGGATTTAGTTAGCTAACAAGGTAACTGTGCCTAATCTTTGACCTTCATTGCATTAGCATAAGTGTTGGGTGGATGGTGATCTTGCTCTGAATAGTGTCTTACTCACATGGTGCTCATTCAGATAAGGAACAAGGCAGGTAGAATGGATCAGTGGCAGTAATGTAAACCCTTAATGGAGGCAGAACCTATTCACCTGGGACCCAGAAAAGACTGTGCATTACCCTTTAGTCCTGCCTTTCTTGGGTCACTTGCTCTGGTCATGTGTCTACCTCTCTGTGCTCATGTTAGCGTAAATTCCACTGGTTGAGGTGCCAGGGTATAGATGTGTGAGTCATAGCTCTTTTTAAATGTTGACCGGTGTTGTGGTAGGTCTAAAGCTGAATATGAAAGGCAAGGGGGAAAAGGTTTATAGTACTGTTTTTTAAATAATTCATATTTCAGTGGAAACACTATGCTTGTTTTATCCTGTAATCTAGCTTTAATCTTTTCTGAAGCATATTACAATCTCTTTCCACTTTTTACATAATATTTTACCTTGGGCATTTTCACTGGACTGTGGTACCAGTGGAGTAACTGTTGACTTTGAGCTGCTAATGTTTTTGGATCTCCCCCTACCCCAAAACATCCTCTTTTTGCCTTCTCTTTCTCCAGCTGTGGGTCATGTGGTAGGGGAGGGGTTCTTGGTGGGATGACCCCCGCTGGGTAAATGGGCTTTTTACTCCATCCTTAGTTATGCATGTGAGATCCTCAGGCCCACTCCTTTAAGCTTAATCCTCTAAATTCTTTGTCTTGTAGGAAGATGACGATTCAGAGACTGAAAAACCTGAGGCTGATGACCCAAAGGTATTTGGTGTTGGCTGTGGTGGGGTGGCTGGATGCGAACAAGGCATTTTAACATCATGGCTCAGTTCATATGTCTAGTCACGATCTGTCCCACTAATAATTAATTGTGTGACCATGTGACATTTATAAGGTGCCAACTTTATTAAAAAAGATCTTTGAGACAACCTAGGAATGAATAAGTCTTGAGGCAGAGTGGATTTCCAGGCTGGCAGATTGTGCCAAACTCTGGACTAGAAAGGCAAGAGGCCTGAGTCTCTCAACACACACTCATTCTGTATCCCAGGTGGTGCTTTGTGGGAATCAGGAAGGCATGAGGGTTGCCATGTGTACTTGGGATTCTCTAGAAATGAAAAAGGTCTCCAAGAGGATCAGACCAATGTGGGGCCTCACCCCAGCTGCTGGGGATGTTGATTCCAGTCCTTGTTTTCCTAGCAGTGTGCACTTCCACTCTTGGGCAAGCCGTGTTGAATGGTCAGAAAAACACATTTATTTTCATGAAGCCATTTCTTCTCATAGGTCCATCGTAGTAGCAGCTGAAAGTAATTACCTGTGATTGCTGTCATGCTTCTTTGTAGTCCCGGTGATGAAGGTTAAGACCCCTTGTTCAGGTTAAACTGCTGTGTTATTCACTGGGCATTAGACATTTGTCTTTTGAGGAATCTTTCTTTATGGGACACTTTCCCCAACCCCCTAAAGAGAAAAACTAATTCAATGACTCTGGGCCTGGGGAAGAGGGATCAAGTTTTGCACTTAAAAACTGCTTTGAAGCCAGTCCCACTGGTGCATACTTGTAATCCCAGCTACTTAGGAGTCTGAGACTGGAGGATTACAAGATTGAAGTCACCCTGGGCAATTTATCAAGACCCTGTCTCAATAAAAAATAAAAAGGACTGGGGGTGGGAGCTAGGTATAACCCTGTCTCAGAAAAAAGGACTGGGAGTGGGGGCTAAATATGTGGCTCAGTAGTAAAGTACTTGCCTAGTGTGTGCAAGGCCCTGGGTTCAATCCTAGTACCACCAAAAAAAACAAGGGCTGGGGTTATAGCTCAGTGGTAGAGCACTTACCTAGCATGTGTGAGGCACTGGGTTTGATCCTCAGCATCACATAAAAATAAATAAAATAACAGTATTGTGTTCATCTACAACTAAATTTTTTAATTTTTATTTTTTTCTTAATCCACAAACAACATACTTTGAGCTGGGCATGGTAACTCATGCCTGTGATCCTAGTGACCCGGGAGGCCAAGGCAGGAAGATCACGAATTCAAAGCCAGCCTTAGCAACTTATCGAGGCCCTAAGCAATTTAGCAAGACCCTGTCTCAAAATAAAACATAAAAAGGGCTGCGATCTGACTCAGTGATTAAGTACCCCTGGGTTCCATCCCTGGTACCAAAAAAAAAAAATGAAAACAAAAAACAAACCTACTTCAAAACCAGGTGAAACCTTCAAGATGACGAAGATGACTTAGTAGAATTTAGGAAAACTTTTCAATTATAATCTAAATAGTAGTCCCTCAGTGTCCATGGTGATTAGTTCCAGGACCTCCCACCCCCACACCCTGTGGATATCAAAATCTGCAGATGCTCACAACCCTTAGATAAAATGATGGAGTGTTTGCATATAACCTGTGCATGTCCTCCTCTGTGCTTTGAGTCATCTAGGTAACTTAAAATGTCTAGTAGCAGGGCTGGGGTTGTGGCTCAGTGGTAGGGCGCTTGCCTAGCACGTGTGAGGCACTGGGTTCGATTCTCAGCACCACATAAAAATAAATAAAGATTTAAAAAATAAATAAATAAAATGTCTAGTAGGGTAAATGTTATGAAAATTATTGCTACCCTGTATATTTAGGGAAATATTTAGTATATATGTGGTTTTTTTCAAGTATTTTGGATCCAGGGTTGAATACATAGATGTGGAACCCACAGGTATGAAAAGCAACAGTATATCTGAAAATACAGTGTGAGCTGTTGCTCACTGGTTCTGTAATTGGATACAACTCTGTGGTCATTGAAATTTATAGAAGGTTATGGTTGATTCACATGAGAATGCTTTTTTGTTGTTGTTCTAGAGATTGAATCCAGGAGCACTGAGCCACATCTGTAGCCTTTTTTTGTTTTATTTTGGGACAGGGTTGCTAACTTACTTAGAGCTTTGCTAAATTGCTGAGGCTGGCCTCAATATTGCAATGTTACTGCTTCAGCCTCCAAGTCACTGGGATTACAGGAGTGCACCACTCCTGGTAAGAACATATTTTACCAAGAAAGTAAGTTTTGCAGCTGGGAATGTGGCTTAGTGGTAGAGGACTTCATGGCATACACAGATCCCAGGATTCAGTCCCCAGCAGCACAAAGAAGAAAAAGAAAAGTAAGTTTGGGCACTAGCATACAAGAGTAAGAAAATATGAACCCTGAAAATTAAGTGCAAACTACTTTCTGTGCAGAGTGAAGAATCCAGGCCTAGAATGCTTGGGCATTCCAGGAAGGCATAGGGCAAATCTGTGACCTATTTCAAAGATGGTCCCACACTACTCAACTTGAAGAAAGAAAAGTCAATAGTAGTAGAATAAGTGTTGTTCTGTTGTAGGATTTGGGTGTAAGGGCCGTTGAGCCTGTGTGTAAATAAGCTGGTAGAGCTATCAGGTGTTGGACTTGAGTTTCGGAGAGAAAGGAGGATTTGCCAGACTGGACCCTTATGTGTGCAGTTGTCACCTGTGCTCAAAGCTGGAAAGTTGTCTGGGAAAGTTTACTTAAGAGTGAAGAACGTGCACTTAATAAAGAAATGGGGGAGACAGAGATGGACAGACACCACAAAAAGGCAAACTCAGAGATTGTAAGTTTGTCATGCTCAGCCTTCTCTTTCTCAATTCCACATTGGGATTGGAAAGACCTATCATTTCTCACTCGCCTTTATTTTTTTGTACTGGGGATTGAACCCACGGGCACTCTACCACTGGGCCATATCCCCAGTCCTATTTTGTATTTTATTTAGATACAGGGTCTCACTGAGTTTCTTAGGGCCTCGCTAAGTTGTTGAGGCTGGCTTTGAACTCAAGATCCTCTTGCCTCAGCCTCCCAAGTGCTGGAATTATAGGCGTGCGCCCCCGCACCCGGAAAGACCTATCATTTCTACTTGCCCCTTGGCTAATACACTTTACCATACCTCATTCTGTCACTTGAATTTCAAGTCTTCCTGTGGAAATAAAAGTTTTTGTGGAATAATTTCTATTCCTGTTGGACATGTCTGAGGAATCAGAACACCAAGTCCAGTCCCAAGGTAACTTGATTTAGTTGTTTTGGAGAGTGATGGTGGAGAGTTTATATAGAACTGCCAGCTTAGATGTCCTCTAGTCACCAGAGGCTCCCAGAAGCTCACCTTAGAGTCCTCCAGAAGCCTATCTTAGAGAGTCCTCTTTGTTCCCTAATGACTGGAAACAATCCCTACCCAGCATGAGCCTGCCATCAGATCTGATGTCAGACTGTCTTCCAGGTAGCAGCCTGTATCTCAAACCCAGAGTTTTTTTGGCACATTTGTTTTATTTTAATTGATATTTAAAGTTTTTTCTTCTAAACCCTTAATTTGAATATTTCTGCTTTAAGTATATAAAATTTCTAACAATAGAACATGTTACTGGAGTACATCTCTGTTGGGAGTCTCTCTTACTTGGTTAGCAAGCGAGTGGCTGTCATAACTGTCTGTTCCACTAGATGGCATTCTCTGTTCTGCTTTGGCTTTTCAAGATCCACTTTTAATTTTTTATAGCTGTCCTCAAAACATTTGGTGGTTTTTAAACAATTAAATATTGAGGATCCTGGTATTTGGGGTGTAGCTCAGTGGTAAGGTGCTTGTCTAGCATGCATGAGGTCTTGGGTTTGATCCCAGTACAAGGGGAAAGAAACTCAGGATCCCAAAAAACTTCTGTTCATTTAAATTTTATCTATTGATATTTACATAAATTGGGAGCCAGCCTGAAATCCCAGCTACTGGGGAGGATAAAGCAGGAGAATTGCATGTTCAAGACCAACCACAACAATTTAGGGAGACCCTGTCTCAAAATAAAAAAGGGCTAGGAATGTAGCTCAGTGGTAGAACACCCTTGGGTTCAATCCTCAGTAGTGGGGGTGGACTTAAAAGTGAGAAAAATGGAAATTATATTTATTTTAAAAACAAAATTCAACCCATTATAAATTAACACAAATAACAATTTTGTGAAAAACAAGTATTTCTGAAACAAAATATGTGTTACAGAAGAAACCCTGATTCTCTTTCAGTCTCTTGTTGTATGGTGAAAGTTTTTGAAGAAAATCTGGCTTTACACAGTAGGTCGTTGAAAAGAGTAGTATTTTAATAGCCCTTAAGGTAATTGTGGATATTCTCCTTTGATACTTTATCAAGTGGTAGTTTCCTAAAGGTTAGTTGCCATGTGGAGTGTGAAAACATATCAGTGAACTTTTTGTACAAAAATCCACAGGTCTGTCTATACTTTTTTTTTTCTTTGGTACTGGGAACTGAACCATGGTCTCTCTGCCACTGAGCTATAACCCCAATGTCTTTTCTTTTCTTTTCCTTTTTTTTCCTTCAAGACCATCTTTTTTGCTGAAGCTGACCTTGAACTTGGAAACCTGTTTCCAAGTTTCTGGGATTATAGGCATGTGCCCAGCTTCAGATCTGTCTTACGCTTTCAATGGATCTTTTACCTTTCCCTGGTTTTATATCATCAGACACTAGTGATTTTAAAATACGTTGGTTTATTGTGTACACAGATCTACCACATATTGACACATTTTGTTCTACGATATAAAAGAAAAATCACATTTATGTGTGATATCACTGATCTTATCAGACAAGCTGTTAAGTATCAGAAATCTGTCAAGTGTACAGTGGGGAGTATGTTTTCCAATATTCTAACCATTTTTCCTTGAAAGCTTAAATTATATTGCCAGTAAATACTATCAGAGTTTTCCTGGAAGTGACACATGCTTCATTTTTCAGAGAATGCCTGCCAGATACCCTAGATCAAATAACCAGTGTGTCTGTGGTCATTCTTTGATGTAGAAGTGGTGTTCCACAAGAAAAATGACTAGCTCAGCTTGGCACTCAGGCAGTCACCATATGTGCTTTCCCTTGAGCCGCCCTCTTACTTTGACATGCAACGAAAGTGTTCACACCTACCCCTCAGTTCATTGTGCACAGTGTTAAAGAGATCATAAATTTTTTTCAAGGACCAGGATTTAATAAAACTAATTATTTTTTACTACTTTGTCAAGGATATTGTTCTCAAATGAAAATGGCTTTTCTTTTTCTCTCTTTTTTTTTTGGAACCGAGGATTGAACTCAGGGGCACTTGACCACTGAGCCACATCCCCAGCTCTATTTTTGTATTTTATTTAGAGACAGGGTCTCACTGAGTTGCTTAGGGCCTCGCTAAGTTGCTGAGGCTGGCTTTGAACTCGCGATCCTCCTGCCTCAGCCTCCCGAGTTGCTGGGATTACAGGTGTGCACCACCATGCCCGGCTCTTTTTCTCTTTTTAATAAACTGAGTTTACAGTAACTATTGCTACAGTTTGGTGCCACATGGCCTTTATTTGTCCATCAAATTATCCATCATTGCTTCTACAAATGGCAACAGTGAAAAATAACGTACTATTTAGACTTAGACTTTAGACTTTGCAGACCCTCAGGGATCTGCAGACCAACTTCAAGAATCACTATTCTTTCAAAACGGAAATGGTGGATTAGTACATTAAATTGTTGTTTGGTAACTTTTATTTTTCTGCAAAAGTTTAAGTTCCCCTTTTGGGGGTCTTGCTCACTGTGGGTAGTAGAATAGCCAGAGTAAGATGATTCAGCCCACCATGGTGGAGAGAAGTTAAATTTCTGGAATGAGATCCAGGTTTGAATTCTAGTTCTCCCTTAACCTCAGTCTCTTGTCTGGAAAATAGGCATCGTAATAAACTCTGCCACATTTGTTTTATGAGGATTGACTAAGTAAAAGTACAGTATTCGGCTTAATGATATCAGTTATATCTGTGTCCAGTAGCACTCGTAGCAGAACTTTTGCTCACTGCTCAGGCTCGTCACACGGTGTCATTGGCTGTTTTAGAATAGTAAATTCCATGCTTTAAACTGCACTGTGTGCTGGGCGTGGTGGCGCACGCCTGTAATCCCAGCACTTGGGAGGCTGAGGCAGGAGGATCACGAGTTCAAAGCCAGCCTCAGCAACTTAGCGAGGCCCTTGGCAACTCAGTGAGATCCTGTCTCTAAATAAAATACAAAATAGGGCTGGGGATGTGGCTCAGTGGTGGAGTGCCCCTGGGTTCAATCCCCGGTACCAATTTAAAGAGAAAAGAAAAGAAAACTGCACTGTGCTCAGAGAAGAGCACTCATAAAGGTGAAGGGAGCCAGGCACAGTGGCATATGCCTGTGATCCCAGTGACCTGGGATGCTGAGGCGGGAGGATTACAAGTTCAAGGTCAGCCTTGGCAACTTAGCAAGAACCTTCTCAAAAATTAAAAATGAAAAGAACTGGGAATGTAGCTCAGTGGTAAAGCACCCCTGGATTCAATCCCCAATACCAAAAAGAAAAAAAAGAAAAGAAGTACCAAGACTGGGACTGAGGATGTAATTTAGTGGTAACTCAGGGTCCTGGGTTTGATCCCCAGCAGTGGGGGGGAAAATACCAAGACTGGAAATTGCTGCTGCTGCTGCTTCTTTTTTTTTTTTTTTTTTTTTTTTTTTTTTTGT
>JAJEJO010051652.1:13261-46979 GCA_020662805.1 Glaucomys volans
TTCTTTTTTTTTTTTTTTTTTTTTTTTTTGGTGCTGGGGATTGAACGCAGGGCCTTATGCATGCGAGGCAAGCAGTCTGCCAACTGAACTATATTCCCAGCCCTTGGAAATTGCTCTATTTTTTTTTTTATCACTGATGTTAAGGGTTATCTATGAGTACAAAATCCCTCGTTTGGTAACTCTGGACACGCCTATGCAGGGAGTCTTCTGTCCTGTCCATTAGCTAGGGGTGACAATGACAGTGTTCTACGGGTGCTGGGTTTGCCCCAAACTAAAGAAGAGGTCAGGTGTCAACCGAGCATTCCACAGGAAGTGGAACATTTTGGTGCTTCTGTTGCATTCTTTTTCTCTAACTTCAGGTTTCTGATCTTGCCGCCTCGGTGAGCATCCTGACCCTTGTATGACCCTTACTCAACAAAAGGTGGCACTGCTGTCTTAGAAAAAATCAGACTAGTGGTGGCTTTCCTGTCAGGTCCTCACTTCAGGGAAGAGGCGCCTGGTGGCTCAAGCATTTCCTCCCTCTGATTACCCTTGGTATATGAGCATCCCCCTTTGCACTCTCCACTGTGCATGTTTTACCTCAGTTATCCTGGAATGTTTTCCCTTGTTTATTTTTTTCTCCACTCCTACAGTTCCTGTGGATGGAGGTATTTCCACTCACTGTCCCTGACACACCCTTCCTTTGAAAACAAACAGGGATTGATGACTTGGACCTAGAAAGATGGAACAACCTGTTGCCAGCTGGCTTGGAGGGACTGAGATTGCTGCCTCCCTGAGGTCTTGTGGTCCAAGCTGTGGTCTAGGAAAAGAATACTTGTGACCCAAGAGCAAGCATGTGCAAAAGCAAAATAGTGCCTCTGGGTCAAGGAGGTGACATCGCATGGCGAGATGGGAATTGTCCCAGCATTTTTTGTAAAGGTGTGTGTGACCCCAGTTAAAGTCAAAACAAAACAAAACAAAACACACATTTTTAAGATTCTTAAGAGCCTGCTGGGTGCAGTGCCACATGTCTTTAATCTCAGTGACTTGGGAAGCTGAGGTAGGAGGATCACAAATTCGAAGTCAGCTTTAGTAACTAAATGAGACCCTGTCTCAAAATGAAAAATAATAAGGGTGGAGGTGTAACTCAGTGTTAGAGCACCCCTAGGTTCAATCCTCAGTACCACAAAAAAATAAGAATTCTTAGAGCCTGCGAGTAGTGCCAAAATGTGAAGTTCACAGCTTCAAGCTAGGCTGTAGGTAGGGCCCCCGGCTTGGCTTCCCACCAGCTGTGGGAACACAGATACACACCTACTCTCCACTCACTTTATGGGTGATGTCGGCCATGGCAGTGATGCAGGAGAACGCATGTGAAAGTGCTCACAGGGTGAAGTGCAGCTGTGAGTGGTGCTCAGCCTCGGCAGCAGAACTGTGTCTCGTTATATGCCCTCACTCCATAGAGCAGAAGTTGCCATGTCTTCTCAGCTAATCACCATGGGAATTTTTGGAATTCCCAGGCCAAAGAAATAACAGTTCTCTTTTCTAAGAAATTAGCTCCAAAAACTATTACTGTCCTCACAATTCAGTTGCTGCTTAAAAAAACAATACATATAAATTTGTGTGGTTTCTGACAGATGTTAAGTAATGTTATTTACCATGAAATTTTTAAATGCCCTATGGCACCTTTGTAAGTTTATCATGGTACCTTGGTAGAGTACCTTAGAGTTTCCTGGGAGGGTGATATAAGTCCTCATGTGCCCTCCCCTGAAGTCTCATCTCAGCTAAGTGTATGCTTCTTTGCCCCCAGTGGCTGTCCGTGCCCACTCTGAATTCAGTCAGGTTTTTCAGTTACTGCATATTATTCATTCAGAGTCTGGTTGACAGATTTGCATTGGGCCAATTTGACTCAATAATTTTCTCATGCTCTTTTCCAAATCCTCATTATGATTGATATTTATTTATTTATTTATTTATTTATAGAACAACCACCACAAAGAATCTTTTTTATATATACTTTTTTTTTTTTTTTTGGTCTTTTAAAGTGACAGAATCAAGCCAGGCACGGTGGCGCACACCTGTAATCCAAGCGACTTGGGAGGTTGAGTCAGGAGAATCGCGAGTTCAAAGCCAGCCTCAGCAACTTAGCGAGGCCCTAAGCAACTCAGTGAGACCCTGTCTCTAAATAAAATACAAAATAGGGCTGGGGATGTGACTCAGTGGCCCAGTGCCCCTGAGTTCAGTCCCTGGTTCAAAAAAAAATAAAGTGACAGAATCAAAGGTCTGGAAACTGAAAATTGCCCAAGAAAGAAGCTTAGTTCTCAGGAATTTGTTGTTGATCACTGATTTTAGGAAGAATTTTTTGAGAACCTGCCAACAGTTGCCCATGGGCAGCACTAAAGATTCAAATCTTATATTCTCTTTATTGATGATATAAATAAAGAAGCTGTGGAACAAGTGCCAACGTCAGCATTGTCTCTGCAGAGCAAGAAGTTTTTCTGGTTGGGCTTTGGGTGTGCTTGCTGTATCTCTAGCACTCTGAAGTCTAAAAGGGAGATGCTAAAGCTTTTTATAAAAAAGTAGCGCAGGTTTCTGATCATGCTGATATTAAAGGATATTTAAGAGAGCAAGTAGCAGGGCTGAGGCAGGAGGATTGCAAGTTTGAGGCCAGCATCAGCAACTTAGCCAGACTGTCTCAAAATAAATGAAAAGGGATGGGGATGTAGCTCAGTGGTAAAGCACTTGCCTGGTATATGCAAGGCCCTGGGTTTAATACCCAGTGCCAAAAAAAAAAAAAGAGCATGTAAAGTGAGATGGAATAGGAACTACAGGTTCTTCCCCCCCACCCACCCAACCCTTTGGTATTAGGGATTGAACCCAGGGACACTTACCAGTAAGTTGCATCCCCAGTCCTTTTTATTTTGAGATGGAATCTCACCAAGTCACTGGGATTACAGGTGTGTGCCATTGTGCCTGGCAGAACCAAGGGTCCTTTTGCAACATAGAAGACAGATTATTTTTGTGTCTTTGGTGTGCTTCTGGACAACCATTAGAGTCAAGAACTACTTTTCAGGGTGGGAACGTAAAAAAGTTATGTCTTTAGAGCTTATATTTGGACTTTTTCTTCGAATACAGAGGATGGGACCTAGGGGAGCTTTACCACTGAGCTATATCCCCAGCTCTTGTTAATTTTTTTTGAGACACGGTCTTGCTAAATTCTCCAGGTTGACTTTGAACTTGGAATCCTCCTGCTTCAACCTCCCAAGTCTCTGGGATTATAGGTTGGAATTACTGAATCTATCTGGACCTTTTCTTTGAGATGAACAAGATTATATAGCACTATTTTTCTAAAAGTCTATCAGAGTTTTGTTTCTATATTTTATTGTCAAATTATTATGGTGAGATTGAATATAAAAGAAAAATTCATCTAATCTCATAATAGTAACAGTACACCCATGTTCTTCCATGTTTTTTGTTTGCCTGTAATAGCACACACACACACACACACACACACACACACACACACACACATCCAATTTTGTTTCCAGTTCCAGTGTTGCTATAGTTAGTAATATTAATGGTAATATCACATAAATGAAAAATAAAAAACTGAACACCTAAGAACTGTATGGGAAAAAAATTGTATAAGGCTGGGGGTATAGAGGAGGCCCTGGGTTTAATGCATAACACTGCAAAAATAGGACTGGGGATGTAGCTCAGCTGGTAGGGTGCTTGCCTCACAAGCACAAGGCCATGGGTTCAATCCCCAGCACCGCAAAAAAAAAAAAAAAAAAAAAAAAAAACCCACACACTGCAAAAATAAAATAAAATAAAACATTGTATGTGAGTTATATGTCAGTTAAGCTGCTATGAGAAAAATAATTTTAATTTTCAGAGTGTTCGAAATAGGGATTGATTTTAAAAAAGAAAATGTCTGTCAGGATCCACCAGCTTTAGTTCTCACAGTGACTCCAGCGTCAGCAGCGTCTTCACGCCAGCTGCTTTACTCATGTTTGCTTCAGCTGCATAGATTAATTCCAGAATTAGTACATTACAGTAGCCAAACCTGAATATATTTTTATAGTTGTTAGAGTCAGATGCCGTGCCTACGGTTTCTCTGCAGTAAGATTCTCTGTTGAATGGGAAACATGCTGTGTTCCCTATGTAGTAAGGTCAGAGGAAATAACTCATCTTTGGAAGCTCCAGCTCTCACTGGGAGTCCACATGTTCACCCAGAAAGAGAAGAGAGTTTTAAGTTGTGTTCAGGATTGGCTTTTCTTGTGTAAGTTCCCATGAAGTCTGTAGGCTGAGGACAGGGTAGCAGCTCCCACTGTTTGTGTCTTAGTCTTCAGCACCAGCCCTTCCGTTCAGGTCCACTCAGGCATTACTCACTGGGGCACCATGGGCTCAGGAGTGGCTTGTCCTGATCCTCATAGCTGGAAGGCAATAAATCTGGCATCTTCCTCTTAAGTCCATGATTTATCACCTGCTCCACTCTGCGGCCTGCTAGAGTCATCCCTCATTGCTCTTCCGTGTTGGCTTCCACAGTAGTTTATCCAGCGACTCCATAGAAACAGTTACTAGAAGTTTGGAATCCATATAACTGGACTTTAGAATCAGACAGACTTGGATACTTGACTTGGATTTCAACATTGCCGTTTACTAGGCAAGCTTCTTCATCGTATTTTACCTCCGTTCACTCATCTGCAAAATGGAAATAATACTGTCTGTCTTGTGCAGTTGTTGTGAGAATAGAGTAATAAATGTTAGCTTTCAGTGAGTTGTGTGTTCACGGAGTGGGAGGAAGGCTGTGAGAGAAGGAGAGAGTATACTGGCCCCTCCAGCTTAGTTTTAGTGTTCCACCTATCCTTGTTCTGTCTTCCATTCCCTATGATTCTTTGAGTGCTGAATAAAGAAAAAAGTTCTGGTCACTTAGGACGTTTCTGAGAAGGAAATGGCCCTTGACCATTGTTGTTTTGTGAATCATCCATTCTCATTGGAAATTGTAATGTGACCTTTGAATTATTGAGAATACCCAGACCTACCTAGCATCTGGCACTGCTATGATCTTAGCATGATGAATGGCCTTCTTTAGACTTGTCCTCAACAGTGCTAAGACTGCTGTTGAAGAAATGGGAGGCATGGAATTTCTAGAAGCTCTTGGGAGTAGGCATGCTCAAAGGACCCACTCCAGGCTGGGGTCTTGGGATCTGCCTGGGTGATAACCTGTTCTGAGCAGCAGAAATGAAAACAGACTGGTCAGGCTTTAGAAGTCACTTTCTGGAGTGAAAGAATGACAACTGTTCTCTCTCTCACCCCTTCTTGGCTCTACCACACTACCAGAGGGGCCTTGTTGACTATACTTGCTCCAAGAAAACAGAAGCCCCACCTTGCCTGCTTCTCCATGGCTCTGCAGCCAGAAGGAGCCACAACATGCCCACTCTACCCTCCTGTCGGTTGTGCAAGCCCCAACACACCTCCTTCCCCTGGGGACCAGATGCCATGGATTGCTAACTGAGGTGTGGCTGAGCCCCTCCCTCCCCAGCTGGGACTCATCTTTTTGAAATTATATGATGCAGAAAACTGCCTGTCCTTAGGGATCCAGCACTTCCCACCTTCTGTGTTTTAATCTGTTTCTCTTGAAATCCTGCTTCATGATTTCTTAGTTTAGTAGGGTTTTGTTCTAACTTTGAGTACAGTCTCTTTTTTCCCAGCATGCTTTAAGCACTGGCATTCCTTCTGGCCCTCAGGATGATGAATCCCCTTCCTGCCCATAAGTAGATGGCTACCAGTTGGCAGTTCCCCCTCCTGGCTTTTGGGATGTTATTCTAACACGTCAGGGTAGCTCTAGCCTCTCAGAAGGAATAATGCAATTTGTTGTCCACACAGAGTTGAGTCTCAAAATCTTCACTTTGCCATTCTTGGCCTCGCAGAGCTGTCTCTTGTCCTTGTCTGACTCCAGCGGCCCCCACCCCCAGAAATACAGGCTTTAACCTGGAGACCGTCCTTTGGAAAGCCATGACGGGGAAGTGTGACCTGTCCCTTCCACTGAAGGCTTGACTACTCAGATCTTTGGTGTGAGGCAATTTCTGTCCCCAGACACAGCCCACTCCTGGCATTCCAGGACAAGGAAGAGCAGAATGGAATGGCCCTCTCTTACCATCCTTTATAGCTTTTAGCAGACTGAAAATCCTCAAGTGCACATCTCTTTGGTGTTGTTGCCTCAAGTTCTGATCTCAAATTCATATTTTGCCTTTATAATAAATCTATTGCCCCGCTACTCATAAAAGATAAGTAAAAATCCTCAAGTGTCTTGAATCAAATGTAGATGACTGTTAGAATAGTGACATAACAAAAGTCTCCTTTGGAAATGACTCCTGGTCCAGCTTTTGCTTTTACATTGAAGCCTGGTTGGTTGCAATGTTTTTCATGTGGCAAAACATTGATGGCCATGCCGAACCACAGCTTTGTGTTAACCAGATTTTTCAAATAGAGAAAGAGACCATTTTCTTTGCCCTCCCTGCCTTTTCCTCAGTCTGCAAGGCCGGTTCTAGAGCTGGCTTGATTTGTCTTGGCAGTCTTCTGTTTAACCCTTCGTGGAGAAACTTTCTCTGGCTCTGGTTGGGGGGCTGAGCCTTCCTGTCAGTAAGCTGTCTGGGAGTGAAGGCTATTCCAGAGCATCTAAAGCAGCCCCACCAACTTCCGCCCATTTTTCTGATAAGTGCAGTGTTTCCATCCCTGGGCAGGCAGTGAGCCATGGCAGTGGCCCAATCCTGGCCCACAGGATACACTGAAGGAAATGTGCTGGTGATGGGCTTTCTCCAGGGCTCTCCTGCCTGTGGGGGCTGGCATCTGGACCACAGGGGGGAATGTTCCCACACAGCCTTGGGTTCTGTGACTTGAAGAGTTTTGGGGTTACAGACAGTGCTCCCTCCACTCACCCCCCACCCCCGTGAGAGAGGGAGAGAGTATACTGGCCCCTCCAGCTTAGTTTGTGTTCCACCTACCCATTTAATTCTGGGGATTGAAGTTATTGACAAAAGTAATCTAGAATTGCTGCTTTTTTGGTGACCTGAAGTGACTCACATCCACCTCAGAAAACCTCGTTTCAGCGGTCACTTTCATGTCCCCAAGAGGGTTTCCTGGGGATGCATACTAATCTTTTTGAAACAGCAGTGCTGTCTGGGGGTTCAGAGATGGTTTTCTGGGGCTGTTCTGAACTTTAAATGAGATCATGATTGAAGAGTTTAGCATAATACCTAAAGCTGTTTCCCTAGATGGATATGTATTTTATCACCAGTGCCTTGCCTATTACCTGAGACCAATAAATGCTCAATAAATTATTTGTGGAATAATAAGTGAACTAACTGTACAGTTATTCTGTAACTCAGTGGTAGAGCACTTGCTTAGCATGCACAAGGCCCTGGGTTCTCTCACCAGCACCACAAAATAAATAAATACACAAACAAACAAATGAATGATTTTTTTTTTTTTTTTTAATCTGCCATTGGTGCCAGTCCTAACCTCTCTGTCCTGGGCCATCCTTTTATTGTAAGTCTAGCACCTTTTTAGCCCCTTTTCTGCCTCTTCTGAAGTTTTCAGGGTCCACACATTGAAACTAACTGGAGTTTAATAAGTTCGGAGCCTGGGCATTACCACACTGCATCAGAAGGTTGCCACAAAACCCTGCACTAGACTGAAGGAAAACTGACAATGAAGAGAAGAGTGCCTCACATCTGCTGTGGGCCAGGCAGTATGCTGGACAGTTTGCAGGAACATACAGTGGAACAAGGTGTGGTCACTGGATGTGTGGGTGGAGGTAGAAGAAGCTTCCTTGGGCTGAGGTCTGAGGACTACATAGGGCTTACTAGGTAACAGTGGGCAGGGAGCAAGCGGTGCAAAGACCTGGTGTGGAAAGGGGAGAAGAGGGCCTCAGGACCATGTGAAGATTCATTTTTCAGTAGATAGTCTGCTCATTAAGTGAGATGGCATTAGGGTTCTATAACCATGTGGCTGTCACAGGGCTGAGGGGATAAGATTTGGTTGGTATTAGTTTACCAGTCTGCCTCCCCATATGCCAAATTAGATTGCCCAGCTGAAAACACCCCATCTATCGCATGCTGTCTCCTGGCCCTTGTAGAAACTGCTCAGAGTGCTTTCTCAGTACTTAACATTCCCATACTTGAAAAGAAAACGTAGATTGGCAGAATCCAGATGTGAGAAGCTGCCAGCACTGTGACGAATTTGTTGCTGGAGCTTTGTGTGTGCCTTGTGGGACTGGTTCTAGAGAGGATCTGCAAAGCATTGCTGGCTGTAAATAAACCTCCGTTCTTTGCTTCAGGATATGCTACTTCTCTGAGTAAATCCTCCCAGCTCCAATGGCAGCTCCTCTGGCTTCATGAATCCATATTGTTTTTACTTCCTTCCTCTGCCCGTCAGCTTCATTGGTGACTGGGCTTTTATATTCTCTGCAGGGAGAACCACATTCCAGGTTCTGTAATTCCTGAGAATGCCAGGGCTCTGCTACTACCTGCAGCCGTAGCTGGTGTGTTTTCCCAAGTCTCTGTCACTGTTAAACCAAATTGGCAGGTTCACAGCACTGCAGCCTGCTGCAGCTATCTCATGCTTTAGCTTTTGGGACTTTGGTCTCAGGTGAAGGCTGGGGAGTGGAGAGGGTAGAGACAGGAGAGGAGCCCTTGCGTCAGAGTTTGGTTTCTTTAACCAGCTCAGCATGTGAACCCGAGTGGTTCTTTCCTCCCTCCCTTGTCTTCTCACATGGCTTCTGTTGGCTTCTGGGCTTTGTTTTGTTTTTCCTTGTGTATTAATTGGACTTAATTAGGGAGCTGCTTTCCTTTCCTAGGGCGATGCTTTCTTTTCATCTTCCCTATAAACTAGGAGAGTCCCTCAGCCTTCTGCCTGAGGGATGTGTGCTGTTGCCTTCTTGTCTCTGGGCTCTGGGTTCCATGCCTCCTGGCTGATGTGGACAACTGTCTGGTAAATAGATCCCCAGGCTGAGTTCATTACTTTAACCAACTGAAAGCTAGAGGGACGGATCTGTACAAGTCAAGACAGGTGTCTCCTGTGCGTTTCGACGTGTAGCTTTGGGAGAAGGAAAGAGGAACAGCGATTTCTCAATGCTTTTACTTGTGTCTTCATTACTCCCCTTCCTCTTTCTGCCCCTTAAAGAGCATGGCAGGACTCTCCTAGAGCAGGTGTAGTTGAATGATGTGAGCCTTTCTTCTGTCTCCTTAGCTCTGCCATTTAAAATACTACCTCATGAGTGTTTTCTGACTGACTAGCTCATGACAGTTGTCATGGATGCTTGAATTCCTAGTTTCTGGCTTGACAGCTGGGAGGATGAGCCATATTTCTGGCTGCTTCCTGAAGCCCACTGCCTCGTATGACTTTGAAGATACGCAAGCTCATTTATGCATTTGACTTATTGGATTCTCTTAGGGCAGGAGAATCTTCTCACACTTGGAATAAAGTCCATGGTCCATTGGTCAGCATTTTGTTTGGAGGCACCCAAAGTGGAACCCGTGGAACCAAGTTACACTGAGGCAGGTCAGGTGAACCTGTGTTTTGGATGTAAGAGTCCTAGCACCTTCGCTGAGTGCTCTCTGACACACCCCATTCTTCTAACAGGGTAGAAAGCAAGGATTAGACCAGTTCACAAATGGAAACCAACTGCCAAGTTTACCTTTCTCTTTTAGTTAATATGTAAAAAGACTAACAGTGGTGGTGGGGTGAGCATAAAGCAAAAGACCAGAAGAAGAGAATATACAAATATACTTCCTGTCTGTGGCTTATGCCCCATCATCTTTTCTTCCTGAGATATGATTAAAAAGCCTCAGCTAAGCCAGCCAGTCCTATGTGAAATGCAGGAGTCACCCTTCATCACCACACACACCCCATCCCCTTCCATCTCTGGGGTCAAAAAGGCCATAAGAAGCCACAGGGAGGCTCCTGAACTTTTACTCTACTTAGGGAGCCCCTAAAGTGACAAATATTTTTCCTTCTGAAGAGACATTTGCATGTTTCATGACCAGCTTCCTGTCACTCAGGGATGGACAGTGGATCAGAATTCCAGTGACTGTCAGGCCTTCTCCCTCAGCTCTGCATATTTGTCCATGTGAAAAGGAGGTGGCAGAAAACGGGGCCTTGGGAAACAGTAAGTTTGGGGCCCTTAGAGTTAACAGGTCAGTCCCTTGTATTGGCTGGGGGAGGTAGGATGTACCCAGATGAAGTTTTCCTGCATTCAGCACCAAGAAAGCTGTCCCCGAGAGGGAAAATGTAAGAAAATTTTACAGTCCCACATTTTGTTACTAACCACTCTTTAATATTGGTTTCTTCAGTTACTTCTACAAAGGGATTGTTGTTGGTCCCCTGAGAGATTGGTGCTCTTTATAAAGCAGCTGATTTATGACTCCAACCTGAACTTGACGTGGCAGTGCTCCAGGCCCGCCTCCCACCCTCCTCTTCCCTAGCCCAGTCCACGCCTCCTCTTTGCCCACCTGATTGGCAGGGGGTGGGTGCCTAGAAGGTGGGTTGCTAAGCAGCCTGGCTTCAACATTGTGCCCTTCCAGTCTGGATGAATAGCTGCAGTGTTTAGAAGAGAGAGGGGATTTTGGTCTGTCTCATAATCAGGAGGGACATTTTGGGGAAGGGGGTTAAGTACTTGTAGTGTGGTCTTGGCACATGGCCATAGCTCAGGAGGGAATTTGGTAACCCTCGTGGCACCTTCCCTTATGAGAGGCAGTGTGAATGGAGTCCAGAGCTCTGGTGGTTCCCATGTGAAGGTCTTGTTGCAGAGTTGTCACTGTCTTATCTCCTCCCTCACCAGACAAAGGAGAGGAAATGAGATCCAACAACTTTCTGTGAACTCAGCTTTTGCTGTTTTGATCAGCTTGTAGTGTCTCTTGAGATCACTGACCTTACTGGTCAGTGGGAAACAGGTGTGTTCTTGCCATTTTACATTTGGGATAACAGGCAAGGAATGCCTTCCTCCTGCTGTGTCAGAAGCTTGTGATGTGGGGCTTAGACTGTCACCTTCACCTTCTTATCCGTTGATTTGGTTTAGATGCAGCATTTTCTGTGGAGCAGTAAAGAAGTTGTCTGATAAGAAGCCTTTGTATTTAGGTTTCTGCAGGATGATGTGGGAGTAACTGTTGACTTGTATTAAAAGCTTTTCTTTGGAGAGAATATAGAGCTGAAGAATGCTGTGTGGAGCCGGGGCCTTATTTGGTCCCTTATTAAAGGCATGCTGTGCACATGCTCTGGGGTTCCATGAGCTGCTCCTTTATCCCGATGATAAAGACTTCTTTTTTGGCTTAAGTTAAACATAAGGAAACTCCCAGGAGTAACTAATCTCTTGTCTCAGTCTTGGGAGTGGAATGTTGTAAGGAAGTCCCCCTTGCTTCCTTTGTGCCAGTGGTCTTGGTAATGTACTCTGGGGCACTGCCTACGCTCTGGAGAAAGAGGCAGCCAGGGCCTTGAGCTCTGCTTCTTTGGGTGTGCGGGAGTAGGGCTTCCTGGACCCACGGGAGCAGCAGGCAGGACTCAGGTCAAACAGGTGGCCCAGGCAGGATTGCTGCTATGTGGGCTCTCAACATCAGTCAAAAGTGGTCCCTGCTGGAGACCATGGATGAAGACTGACACGGCGCTCTGGAGTATCCCAGCTGATGTAAGGAAGAAGGGATAGGAGGCTCTGGGATCCCAGAAGCCCCTAAAGCACTGCTCCCCATTTAGTGTCACTGCTGTGCTTTTCCCCTTCTTCTTCCATAAAAACCTCAGGCATCTCATGAAGAGAGGAACTGACTCAGGGGCCTGATCTTACCTCTGTGTGTTATTTCTCTTCTACAGGATAACACAGAAGTAGAGAAGCGAGATCCCCAAGAACTTGTTGGTAAGTATGCAAGACAGCCCAGGGGCATTCTTGTGAGCCTCGCCTGGAGCAAGCTGGCTTCTGACCATGCCAGCCTCTGCTCCCTGGGGCTTCTCTCTGCTCTGACCATCCTTCTTTCAGACTCCCTTTTGGGGCCTTTGGGATTTTCCAGAATGTTTGAGTGAGGCCCCCACAAAGCAGTTCTTCATTGAAAATAATATTCACGGTGCATTTTATTGAGCTTTCCTCCTTGTTAGTGTATCAGGAAGGGGTTGAGGGTCCCCTTTCAGCTGGGAGCTCATCTTGGTCTTTGTCTCTTCCCCTTGTGCCCCGGGTCCTTTCTTTGTCTTTGTTTTCCTCCTCCCACTCCCCTAGTGTTCATGTTGCTCTGGGAGTCAGCATGTGGCCTTTGCTGGAACTTTGCTTTGTCCCCAGGCAAGAACATGCCTTGAAGCCCATGAGTTTGGGGCCTTTGGTGAGGGGCAGAGCCATTTCTGGAAAACCACATACTGGGGGGTAGGTAAGGAAGAATGAAGGAACTTTGGATTATGCAGAGGGGCATAAGGGGAGGGGTGAGACGGTGGGGAAGGGGAAAAATTAATTACTTAATTTAAAAAAACAACAACAACATACCACCCACCTCCTTTGCCAACCCCAGCCTCTTAGTCTCTTTAGAAAGTTCCTTAGCTCCTTTAATTTGGCCATAGACTTTATTGGATCCACAAGCCTTATCCAAGGGAAGTTTCCAGTGAACCCAGGCGCCTCAGCAGTGACAACCCTCCCTCTCTGGCAGCTATTACCTGCTCTCCCTGCCTGTCCCAATGATGTTTACAAAGCAGATAACTACTGCTTCCCAAGGATATCTATAGAACCCGCCCTTGTACGTCCATGTTGGCATTGAAGACTCACTCAGTCTAGTCCCAAGGTTTCAGATCACACACTTGGCCAGGAAGTACTCCTCCAGCATCCCGTCCACCTGTCCTCTCTCCAGCTAGGATCCTTTTGCTGAGGGTGTGAGGTGGGAGCCCATTCTGGTTTTCCTTAACTAATGAGCCAGAATTTGTTCATTCAGTTCATCTTCTAAGGAAGAATTGGGTAGGAATATGACAGCTTGTTTTAGTCAGCTTTTTCCCTGTTGCAAGTAAAAGACCTGACAAGAACAATTTTAGAGGAGGAAAGGTTTTTTGGGAACTCACAGTTTCAGTCCATAGACAGCTGACTCCATTCCTCAGGGCTTAAGGTGAGGCAGAACATCATGGCAGAATAGTGTGGCAGAGGAAGAAGCTCACATGATGAGCAGGAAGTAGGAAGAGACTACTTGCCAGATAAAAAAACACATTCCAAAGGCATGTCCCCAATGCCCACCTCCTTCAGCCACACCCTCCCTGCCTTCATTTTCCACTTATTTAATCCCTATCAGATTAATTCACAGATTGTGTTAAGCCTTTTATAACCCAGTCATGTCTTCTCTAAATTTTCTTGTATTGTCTCACACACAAGCTTTTGGGGGACACCTAATCTAAACCATAATGCAGCTCAGAGCTGCCCAGGCCCTCAGCAAAATTCTGCCCTGATCCCTGGGTTCTCTAACGGATGGAATTTGAATCTTCTAAATTCCATAATGCCCTGGGTTTTCCTAAACCCTAGAGTTTGCTAAAAATTTAGATCCTAACAACAGCAGGGACACAGCAGTTGCCCTCTAGAGCAGAAGAGGCAGAGCACACATCTGCTAGGAAACCAGTGACTTGTCCCTAGTGGGTAATCTATAGGGCCAGGTGTGGCAGGAGCCTCAGCCTCTTCCCTCTGAGCCCCACCTAATCTTGCTGTTGATCACTGAGAAACTTCAAGGCTGGGAAGTCAGAGAGCAACCTGTCTGTGAGCCATCATGGCAGTGCCCTACACTCACTAGCAGTGTCCGGCACGTGATTCAGTGTGTATGGGTGTCAGCCAGCTTAGCTCCCAACTTCTTCCACAGCCAACTAAGCACTTTTTCCCTCTCGGTCCTGTTTTGTTGTTTTGGTACTGGGAGTTTAACCCAGGGGCGGATTACCAGTGAGCTACATACCAGACCCTCCCCCCTTTTTTAACTTTTTATTATGAAACCGGATCCCCTAAGTTTCTTAGGGCCTCACTAAGTTGCTGAGGCTGGCCTTGAATTTGTGATCCTCCTACCTCAGCCTCCCCAGTCACTGGAATTACAAGTGTGCACTATAACACCCAGCTCTGTGCCACACTTTAAAAATTAATCTTTGTTGAGCTGGATGCTGTGATTCATGCCTGTAATCACAGCAATTTGACAGGCTGAGGAAGGAGGATTTCAAATTTGAGGCCAGCCTCAAACTTAAGAAGACCCTGTCTCAAAATAAAGAACTGGGTGGCTTAGGAGGTTGAGGCAGGAAGATCATAGCAATTTAGTAAGGCCCAAGCAACTAAGTGAGACCCTGTCTTAAAATAAAAAACAAAAAGGGCTGGGGTGCAGCTTAGTGGTTAAGCACCCCTGGGTTTAATCCCTGGTACCAAAAAAATAATGAACTGGGGATGTAGCTCAATAGTAAAGCACCACTGGGTTCAGTCCCCAGCACGAAAGAAAGGAAGGAAGAGCTTGAGGAAGGAAGGAAGGAAGGAAGGAAGGAGGGAGGGAGGTTAAAAAAAAAAAAAAAAAAAAAAAAAAAAAAAAAAAAAAAAAGGAGGGAGGGAGGGAGGAATAAAGAAATACAGATCGCTTGGTTGAACTGGGCAATGAGGAAAAGAATAGTACTTGAAGCTACTCAGGAGGCTGAGGCAGGAGGGTCACAGTTTCACAGCCAGCCCGGGCAACTTAGCAAGATCCTTAGCAAATTGAGGAGACCCAGTCTTAAAATAAAAAATTAAAGGTCTGAGAGGGTAGTTTCAGTGGTAAAGCACCTCCAGGTTCCATCACCAGTACCCAAAAAGAGGAGCTTTGTTGAGGTTTATTTTATAATTTGCAAAGTAAAATCTGCTGGGGTTTTTTGTTTGTTTGTTTGTTTTGTTTTGTTTTTTGGAACCAGGGATTGAACTCAGGGACACTCGGCCACTGAGCCACCTCCCCAGCCCTGTTTTGTATTTTATTTAGAGACAGGGTCTCACTGAGTTGCTTAGGGCCTCGCTAAGTTGCTGAGGCTGGCTTTGAACTCATGATCCTCCTGCCTCAGCCTCCCAAGTCACTTGGATTACAGGCATGCACCTCCACGCCCGGCAATCTGCTGGTTTTTAAGTGTGCCATTTGATGAATTTTGACAGCTGTGTATAGTTGTATTAGCCCCACTACCTTCACAAGACAGGATGTTCCCGACCCTCCGAAATGTTCCCCTGTGCTCCACCCATTTGCAGGTTTCTTCCCTCAGCCTCAGGCAAGGGGAGTTCTGCCTGTTATAGAATTTCATACAAATCAGAATCTGTTGTTGCTTTGAGCTCCCTGTCATTGGGGCATCCTGTGCATTTTAGGATATTTAGCAGCAACATTGATCTCTACCCACTAAATGCCAGGAGCATTCTCTTCCTTCTCCAGATGTGGCAGTGAAATGTGTCTCCAAACATTGCCAAAAGTTCTGTAAGGGGGGCAGAATCACCCCCCGTTGAGAACTGCTAATACAAATGGATCGTAGTTTTCCTGACTGGCTTCCTTTACTTGGCATGGTGCTTCTGAGATTCATCCATGTCGTTAAGTATATCCATCGTTTACTTCTTTATATTACTTAGGAACTTTTTTTTTTTTTTTTTTGTAGTTGTAGATGGACAGAATGCCTTTATTTCTTTATTTTTATGTGGTGCTGAGGATCAAACCCAGGATCTCACACATGCTAGGCAAGTGCTGTGCCACTGAGCTGCAGCCCCAGCCCTAAGGAGCATTCTTGTAGGATATCCCAGTTTGTTAATTCGTTCACCCTCAGAGGACACAAATGCATCTTTGAACTGCACAGTTTTGAACCCTCTCACCACTTCTCATTGAGGACTGGCTAGGTCAGCTCTTCACTGAGCATGTAGCTAGTTTAGTGTTGAGTGGATTCCATGCATGATGCTGTGCTCCTCAGCTTCTCTGGTAAATTAACTCCTCTGGGTGTCAGGACTTAGGTTGCTCACTTGGAGTGAGAAACATTTTCAAACATGTAGACAGCCCCACCTTTCAAAGAGCAATCAAGAAAGCTGAGAATCCAATTCATAGGTGAGGTATCTCTAGCACTATAGCTCCTATGGAGCTGTCCCTACCCCCCAGGGGCCCCACAGGTACTGGGAACAGAGGTGCTGGTGTGACACCCCTGGTGATTCTCTGTACCACTCGTGAGCTGGAAACATCCCCCTGCCTCCTGCTTATAGCCCCCGACAACATCCTGCAGGCATCCTCGGGTCCCCCAGTCTTGCTGCTCTGCTTGCTCCCTGCCACTCCATAAGCCTATTGGACCAGCTGCTCCTGCTCAGATTCCTACCTGGCAGTTACGGATACTGAGGATGTTTTCTGACATGGGCGTGCCCCGGGGTGATTTGTTTTGATGCAGGCTCCTTAAATCCTAAATGCAGCTGCCCTCCCAGACTCTCTCCAGCAGACCCAGGCAGCAGCCACACATGTAGTTGCTGTTCAGGTGTCTCTGGATACACTGCTGAATATATTTCCTGGAAAGATGGTTCAAAGCTCTCACTTCTTGTAGCAAGATACGCAGAGCCGAGGTCGTCTGTGTGGGATTCATTCTGGAACTTAGGAAAGAGAATCACTGAAAAATTGTTCCTAAAATCTGTGCGACAACTTGTTTTTCTGTTTGTCCCTTTATTGTGGGTTACTTCCTAATAATTCTCTTGTTCCTAGCCCAGAGCTCAGAGGGGTTTCCCGCCTGTCCAGCTGTCTACCATTTGCACCCTGAAGGGTGGTGGGGTTGCTGTGGCAACAGTGTCACGCCCTGTTTCTCTAAAAGGCTTTCCTGGCAAATGCCAAAGGGCACTCTGTCTCCCTATCACATGCACACATTGTCCCTCCAGTCTTGGGAAGAACTTAACCCTCCTTGTTTATATACCCAGTGCCTGCCAAGGCCTCCTTGCTTTTGTTGCTGATGTTCATGAAATATGAGGACCAGCTCTTCCAAGCTGCTTCCACTTTCAACTGGTCTCTGCAGCCTTTTTGAGCATGGGTCTAGAACTTTTGCCCATACCAGGTCTGAGAGGAAGGAGGAAGTCAGGATGAGGCTTGAACCCCAGCCAGAGCAGAGTGTGACCCTTCCATGAGGACTGAGGAGACAGAAGGAAGGTGCTGGGCAGAGAGAAGCACATGGTCCCCTTGTGGAAACTCCAGCCCACAGCAGGACCTTTGATCTATGAGTCACTCAGTCTGTCCTCTTGTCCTCCCTCAAAATAACAGGCCAGTACCCTGTCCTTGGGGTGTGTCCAGCAAAAATCCATTGATAACAGTCAAAAGCAGCACATGCAGTCATGTTATAAGATTTCCCCGGCCAGGCATGGTGGTGTAAACCTATAATCCAGCTATTTGGGAGGCTGAAGTAAGAGGATCTCATTTCAAGGCCAGCCTGGACTACTTATTGAGACCCTATATCAAAATAAAATTCAAGCTGGACATGGTGACACGCCTGTTAATCCCAGCAGCTCTGGGAGGCTGAGGCATGAGGATCGGGAACTCAAAGCCAGCCTCAAGCAACTAGTGAGGCCCTAAGCAACTCAGCGAGACCCTGTCTCTAAATAAAATATAGAAAGGCTGGGGATGTGGCTCAGTGGTAAAATGCCCCTGGGTTCAATTCCTAACCAAAAAATAAAATAATATTCATAAAAGGCTGGGGATGTGACTCAGTGGTAGAGTACCTGACTATTATGTGTGAGACCCTGGGGTCAATTCCTAGGTCACAACCTTAAAAAAAAAACCAGCACTGCCCTAGGCGTGACTCCTAGCCTTAGGGTGTTTGTAGCATGTGCAGACTAGAACCCCAGCAGCAAGACTGACAACTCGGGGGTGGGGTTGTCCCCAGCCCTGCTCCATGCTGCGTTCATTGCTGTAATAGTGAAACTGAGCAGAGGTGAAGCACCTATCTGCTAAGAAAACTAGCCTAAGTAGCACAGGTGGCATGCTCTTGGTCCCGCTACTTCAGAGGCTGAGGCAAGAAGGTCACTTGAATCCAGAAGTTCGAGGACAACCTCCACAACATAGTGAGACCTTGTCTCAAAAATAAGCAAATAAATAAACAAACAAATAACATTAACCCAGCCTTGGGTGAGGAGACCAGAAGGTTGTGCTAGGCAGCCTCTGTAGTCCAGGCAATCACTTGGCCCTAGGAAGCTGCTCTGAGAAATGGGTTAGCTGTGGGCCTGGGGATGTAGCTCAGTGGTAGAGTGCTTCTCTGGCCACGTGTAAGGCACTGGGTTCAGTCCTCAGCACCACATTAAAAAAAATGAACAAATTAAAAGTATTGTGTCCATCTACAACTAAAAATAAATTAAAAAAAAAAGAAATGGGTTAGCTTTGCACCACTGTGATTCCAAGCACTCAGGAGACTGAGACAGGAGGATCACAGTTCTAGGTCAACATCAGCACTGTCTTAAACTTTAAAAAAGGACTGGGGACTTGGCTTGGTGGGAAAGTAACCCTGGGTTCAATCCCCAGTACCATGAAAGGAAGAGATAAATAAATGAGTTAGCCTGAGAACCTGGCACACACAGTAGGTCCTCAGTAAGTATTTGTTGGATGTTTGGGCTGGGGTTGGGGCTCAGTGGTAGAGCAGTGTTTCTAGCATGTGTTATGCACTGGGTTCAATTCTTGACACCACATAAAAATAAATAAAGGTACTGTGTCCATCTGCAACCAAAAAACATTTTTTTTTTTAAGTATTTGTTGGATGTTATTGATGGTGGCTTGTTCATTCTTTCCCTTCCTCCTTCCCCGCCCTGTTCTGCCTGCTATTTGCTCATTGTATGGTCCTTTTCATGAAGGAATGTTTTAAAGAGCACAGGCAGAGTCTTACAACAAACAACGCATTGTCTGAGCGATCCAGAGCAGGACTCTGTGGTCACCAGAGTGGCCAGAGGCTACAGGGAAGGGACTAAGGAGAGGGCGAGGCTTGAGTGGGAGGCTTGGGTGGGCAGCAGCAAATCTCTGAGGGAGTTGTCCCTTGGGGGTTGTGGTTCTCAATGTCAGAATCAGGCCTTTTGTTCCCCAAAATGAGGTGGGCCAGTCACCAACAGGTAATTCTTTTCTTTTTTTTTTTTTTTTTTTTTTTTTTTGGGACCAGGGGTTTAACTCAGGGACACTCAGCCACTGAGCCACATCCCCAGCCCTATTTTGTATTTTATTTAGAGACAGGGTCTCACTGAGTTGCTTAGGGCCTCGCTAAGTTGCTGAGGCTGGCTTTGAACTCGCAATCCTGACTCAGCCTCCCAAGTCGCTTGGATTACAGGCGTGTGCCACCACGCCCAGCTACCAACAGGTAATTCTTAAAAAGGTCCTTATGCATAAGCAGTTTTAGACTCTTGGAACCCAAAACCTTGGGAACCCTGAACATGGTTTCTCCCATAGCCTTGACAGGTTAGCCGAAGACAAGAAGGGGCAACACTGAGCAGCTTTGATTTCCAGAGTTCTAGTAGAGTTGTTGTAGAGACCACCCAGTGGGAGGCTCTAGCTAGTGCAGTGAGTTGACTTGCATGTTCCTCCCAGCGATGGGTTCAGTAACTTCACCATTGGTAGCTTGAAATTGGCCACAGAAAGGAAATTGACACCATGGCAAATGCTAAGGATCATGACTCTTCCTCTTCCCCTCCCCCAGCTCGTTGTTAAACTTCCTAGCACTGCACTGGACATACTCTTTTCTTATAAGTCAATCAGTGGGGAGCTGTGGTTGTGGCTTAGTGGTAGAGTGCTTGCCACAAGGCACTGGGTTTGATCCTCAGTACCACACACACAAAATAGGTATTGTGTTCATCTATAGCTAAAAATATTTTTAAAAGAAAGTTAACCAGTGGGAGCCAGGTCCCATGGTGCACACCTGTAATCTGTCTTGGGAGGCTGAGGGAGGAGGATCACAAGTTCAAGGCCAGAGGGAGCAGCTTAGTGAGACCCTGTCTCAAAATAAAAATATAAAAAAGGGCTAGGGATGTAACTCAGTGGTACAGTGCTTGCTTAGCCAACTTGAAGCCTGGATTTAATCCCCACTGCTACCCCACAAAACAGAGAAAAAGTTAACCACTGGGACTTGGTAGTACATGTAGTTCATGTGTATCTTCTACCTGAATTTCTCTTTTCCTGGGTTGACATGTGACTGGCTCCTGAGCTCAGCTCAGGTGATACCTGAGTACCCTATTTTACTGTTTGTTTCTTTTTTTCTCCCCCCAGCACTTGGGAGTGAATCCAGGGGTGCTCTACCACTAAGCTGCATCCCTAACCCTTTTTATTTTTTATTTTGAGACAGGGTCTCACTAAATTGCTGAGGCTGGCCTTGAATTTTCAATCCTCCTGCCTCAGCCTTTAAAGTCACTGGGATTATAGGCATACGCCACCCTATCCAGGTGCTTTACTGTTTTCACAGCATTTATCCCTTCCTGAAAAAACTTTGGTATGTTTGTTTTTCCTTTTTTTAATTTTGATTCATTGTACACATGGGGTACAACTATTGTTTCTCTGGTTGTACACGGAGTCGCACCATTTGTGTAATCATACATGTACATAGGGTAATGACGTTTGTCTCATTCTGTTATTTTTCCTTCCCCTTCCCCTCCCCACCCCTCATTTTCCTCTATACAATCCATCCTTCTTCCATTCTTGCCTCTCTCCCGTCCCCCGTTATGTATCATCATCCACTTATCAGAGAGATCATTCCGCCTTTGGTTTTTTGGGATTGGCTTATCTCACTTAGCATGGTGTTCTCCAACTCCGTTTACCCGCAAATGCCATAATTTTATTCTTCTTTATGGCCAAATAATATTCCACTGTGTATATATACCACAGTTTATCCATTCATCTACTGAAGGGCATCTAGGTTGGTTCCACAATCTAGCTATTGTGAATTGAGCTGCTGTAAACATTGATGTGGCTGCATCACTGTAGTATGATGATTTTGAAAACATTTTATATGCTGTGTTTTTATGTCATCTCTGTCCCCTGTCCTAACACCTCACCTATAGAATCTTTCCCTCTAATTTCTCAACAGCCTCCTTTTCTGAAAGGGTCCGGAACATGTCACCTGATGAAATCAAGATCCCACCAGAACCCCCTGGCAGGTGTTCAAATCACTTACAGGTAAGCACAGGGCCTGGCTGCTGAGGCCAATGTGGATGGAGTGGTGTGGTTAGGTATCTGGTGGGACCATGGCAGGGGAAGGGATCAAGACTTTTTCCAAGAAACTGCCAGGAGAATGCACAAGACCCTGGGCTCAATTCCCAGCACCACAAAAAAAAAGAAAGAAAAGAAAAGAAATTGCCAGGTGTTCAGAAGCTGCATCCTGTTATCTCCAGTTAACTCAGGAATTGGCACCTATAGCCCATGCCACCTGGTGTTGTGCCAGCAGCCCTGGCCTGCTTTCAGCAAGGCCCTACGCGTCCGCAGAAAAAAGCATGCACATTTCCTTGTACTCGGTTGAGCCAGTGGGAAAGTCTCGAGGGAACTGCTGACAGACCGAGGATGTGTCAGACTATAAAATAAGTCACACCAGTGTGAAAACAGCATGTATACTTTTTTTCTTCCTACAGTACTGGAAATGGAACCCAGGGCCTTGCACATACTAGATAAGCATTCTACCGCTGGATTACACCTTCAGCCCAAAAGCCCAGCATTTATATAGCATAAAATTCCTGCCCTCATATTCCCAACTTGAGAATTCAGCCACTTATTGCCTACAGACCTGACCACTGTTCATGCAGCTACTCCTTGGATTTCAGCCTCTATGGTGACTATTCTTTGTCCCTCTGCTGTAAGTGGGACTCTGTGACCAATATAGTGCCGATGCTCAAGCTGTGCAATTGTGGCCCTGGTCCACCTGCTTTGCCTTTGATTGTGCAGCTCCTGCTCAGTGCCTCTGGCTACACAGCAAGCCCCTGGCACCACCCAAACGGATGGATGACTAATGGGACCTGGGGCTGAAGAATGCAGCAGACCAGGGGAGGGCCAGAGCTGGGGCTGAGGTGCAGCGCAGCATGTCTTCCTTTCCCAGAAGTCTCCTCCCTTTGCTGAGTTGTCTGCTCCCCACCACCTCCAGGATCAAGTCACCCCCCCATGCCAGAAAACAGGCCCCAGCCTGCAAGGACAACTCCAAAGACCTGCCAGACAGAGCCAGACAGCCGTTCAACCCTCAAGTTCATAATATTCCTCCTCATTTAATCCTCCCTGGGGTAGAAACCATGGCATCTGAGCAGTTTAGTTCACCTGAGGTAGCAGAACTCATCCGATGGACCTGGAAACCCAGCCAGGTCAGCTATAAGATGAGTTCATTCCAAGCTGCCCAGCCTTCTCCATAGGCCACCTTTACTGCCCTGTGAGAACATAGTGAGGAAAGCCACTTGACGCTCTCGGCCTCTCTCTTCCCTGGTGGTTAAGTGGTTTACAAATCTCCCAGTGTTTCCTCAGGTCCATCTCTGCAGAAAAAATCTGCCTTCTGACCAGGCAAGTGGACCACCTCTCCTGATGTGCCAAGTGACATCCTAAGGGGTGTCACTTGGGACCTCCAGCCCTGCCCACCTGCTCTTGCAGGAGAAAAGTGCTCCAAATGTTTTCCTTCTGGAGAATCTGTATGTTTAACTGCCAGTCAGGGGATGCTGCAGGTTGATCTTAAATTAGGTCTTACCCACCTTCCTGGATAAGACCAGGCTTTCACAGGTTCCTCTGCCCTCAGATCAGTTGTCTTAGAACTCTTTACTGTCACTAGGCAGCACTGATGCCACATGCAGTGGGCATCCTCTCTGGGCCAGGCAAGACTCCAGTGCTGAGGATAGCGTATAACTGGCCCAGTATGTTAGCCTGGATCCCAGCCAGGTAGTTCTCCTGTTTCCCATTGAAAGACAGGCCCTCAGGGATCTGTGGGAGAGTTTTGGTCAAAATGAGATGAGCTCTTGACCCTTTGTTGTGACCCTTGATAAACTGGCACGAGCCAGCCACCTGTGAGCTGCCTCACATAAGACTTGCTAAGGCTGGAGGTTTAGTTGAGTGGGAGAGTGCTTGCCTAGCATGCACAATCCCCAGCACTGAAAAAAGAAAAGCAGATTGTGGGAAGTTTGTGAGACCACTTCAGACCACTCTGCTCCTGCCCTCAGGAGGTCACAGGTCTGTTGCAATTCTCAGTTCTGCTGAGGACTTAACCTTCTGTTGAAATTTTAAACCAACCAGCCATGGTGATATGCTCCTGAAGCATAGCGACCCTGGAAGCTGGGTAGGAGGATTGCAAGTTCCAGCCTTGGTAACTTAATGAGACCTTGTCTCAAAATAAAAATTAAAAAGGGCTGGATATGTTTCAGTGATAGAGTGTCCCTGAGTTCAACCCCCAGCAGCAAATATAAATCATTCCAAACCAGCTAACACCTTAAGCTCTTCTTACAGTGATTTGTGAGCTGATAACCAGTCAGGGGTTTGTTTCTTGTATTCTCCATGCCTTCTCTACCTTGACTTTTATTCCTCACTGTACTGGCCATCCAGAGGAGGTCAGAAGAAATCAGCAATGAAAACAGACCAGTCCCTGGGGCTAGGGTCACAGCTCAGTGGTAGAGCACTTGCCTAGCACATGTGAGTGCTGGGTTTGATCCTCAGCACCACATAAAATAAATAAATAAAAGAAAGGTATTGTGTCCATCTACACCTAAAAAATTTTAAAATAAAAGAAAACAGACCAATCTGAAGACAGTTTATCTCGCCTATGGACAGCTCTAGTTAAAGGCTGTGTGGAAAATGAGAACATGGTTGGAGTTGGGCTTCCTGGGGCTCTTGTGTTCATGCCACAGACTGGAGTGTGGATGGGTGAGGGGCTTCTGTCATATGCCCTTCTGTTCCTGTTCATAGGACAAGATCCAGAAACTTTATGAGCGAAAGATAAAGGAGGGAATGGATATGAATTACATTATCCAAAGGAAGAAAGAATTTCGGAACCCTAGGTGAGTTTCCCATGAGCCTGCTGGTACGTTGAGTCACTAATGTGCCTTGATCCCTCCTGAGCCCAAAGGGGCTATTACCCAGATCTTCCTTATTCTGAGTGCCCATGACACACAGCCAGCTGCCTTAACCAGCTGGAGGTTTACCAGTTAAATCCAAACTAAGCATTGGAACCAAATACAGAGCGTCAGCCAAGAGACTTGGGCTGAGCAGGGAGACCTGTCTGGGTTCTGGCCACTCCTCTGCTCTTACAGCACACAGCTTCACAAGGCTGTGGTTTTCTCATCTGTACAGTGAGCGAGTGCACCAATCACTGTTCTTCTTCCAACTCTAAAAAGTTGGTTTTGCATAGAGGTGAGAGGTTTTAGGGATAGCATATCTGGGTCTTAATCCATCTAATGTTCCGGCTAGTGACAAACCCAGGAAGAAGGTGGTATGTGACAGTGGGACCTGTTCTGGCCCCTGCAGGGCCTGAGTGTGGTGGACCTCAACCCAGCCATATAGACTGAAGGTCATTAGACAGTGCAGCCAACATCTCACTCCTGGTCCTTGCCCCAGCTACATTTCCATCTCCCAGAGAGGGTAGAGAGCCAAAAGGCATGAGGTTAGGTGCTCTATTAGGAATCTTGCTTAGAGCAATATGGCTGGCCTTAAGAATTTCATCTCTTATCTTAGTCTCAGGAACTAGTACTTGCTCACTGATGATGCTGTTTTCTTTTCAGTATCTACGAGAAACTGATCCAGTTCTGTGCCATTGATGAGCTAGGCACCAACTACCCAAAGGTGCATCCCACGTGCTGCGGCTAGAGGGTGAAGAGGGTTCCCAGGACTCAGTGCTTGCTCCACTGGATGTGACCTAAAGCCACAGGAAGTTCCATGTAGCAGCACTATGGGTTGAAGAGCACGGGCCCCATCTCTGTTGTTTTTGAGTCCCTGTTGTTCTGAAATAGTTTAACAAAGAAATGGCAGCAACAGACCTGGTCCCTGACCACTTAGAACCCAAGGGCGCACTTGTCGTCCCCTTGGCCAGCTGGTGGTGGTTGTTAATGAGCCAAGAACTTTGTCACTCCCATGTTCTTAAGCTTTTTCTGGCTACCCATGGCTGGAGATCAGGGAAGATAGCTAAGCTCCTGTGCTGTCAAGCAGGGAGGGGGCTCCAGGCCTAAAAGGTCCATGGAAAGACTCTTCAAGTCATTGTTACCTGGTAGTCTCTGCTAATTGCAGCTTGACCTTTTCTTTTTCAGGATATGTTTGACCCTCATGGCTGGTCTGAGGACTCCTACTATGAGGCATTAGGTAACCTGCCTTCCATTCACCCATCCACCCACTTGTCCCTCCACCCATCTGTTCATTGTCCAGTCAGCCAGCCAGTGATCCAGGCCACACATATTTCAGGGTCTCCTCTATGTCATGCTTCATCCAAGGGGCTGTTGATCTCAGTCTTGAATAAGACAGACCCTCCATAACTTATAAGACTTAATATTCAGGCATGGGGGCATACACCTGTAATTCCAGGTACTTTAGCACCTGAGGCAGAAGGATCAAAAGTTCCAAACCAGTCTGGGAACTTAGCACAACCTTCTCAAAATTTTTAAATATTTTTTAAAAGGGCTGGAGACATAGCTCAGAAGTAGAGCATTTCCCTAGCATGTGTGAGGCCCTGGGTTTAATCCCTAGTGCCACACGTACACACAAGGACGTAAATATAGCAAAGAAGAGGAATTAAACCATTGATTCTAACACTGATAGTATTGAGATGAGGGGATGGTGCACGCCTGTAGTCCCAGTGACTCACCAGGCTCAGACGGGAGTATCACAGCTTCAGGGCCAGCCTGGGTAACTAAGCAATACCCTATCTCAAAAAATTAAAAGGACTGGGAGTGTAGCTCACTCCCAGAGCCCTGTGGTAGAGTGCCCCTGGGTTCAGTCCCCAGTACAGGGATCGGGGGCTACCCAAGGGAATCTAGGAGGGATTGGTAAGCAAGAACATCTGATCTGGTTCAAGGGCTAGGAAGGCCCTGCTAGGGAAACCATGTTGGAGCTAAGGTTTGGGGAGGTGTAGGAGCCAGACAGATGTGGGCAGAATGTGCCAGGCAGGCTGGGGATGTGTAATCTAAGGCCAGAGGGATTTCAAAGGGCCCAAGCCTTCAAGCTACAGGTCTTAAGCCAACAGCCCATGGTCCAATTCCTGGCCTGTACATATGTTTTGTTTGGTCAACACAAATTTTTTCTTAATTTCAATTAGTTGCTGACATTTTGTACAAAATTCCATAATCGCAGCTTTTCTTGGTCAGTTGGAATATAGTCCCCACATTCCCAAGGCGAGCAGTCCCTGGAGCTCAGGAGTGACTAAGCGTTCCAGACAAGATATGTGGACTCCCTTGGGTTGAAGCCCCTACTCTACGTTGACCGAAGACTGGCATTTCATTTTGCCTAATGCAAAAGAGCTCTAAGCTCAAAAGACCTTAAGGTCATCAAAAAGAACACAGTGCCCAGGGCAGTGAGGGGACTAAGGCTCTGTAGGCCATAGCTGCTCCAAGCCTCCTTTGTAACACCCAGTCTTCTCTCTAGCCAAGGCACAGAAGATTGAAATGGACAAATTGGAAAAGGCCAAAAAGGAGAGAACCAAAGTAAGTGGTGACAGGCCTGCAGGATCAGAAAGGCAGGCATTTGGTGTGCGGGTCCTGCTGGCTGAATCAAGAGTCCCCAGCTCCTCCACCCACTCTGCCCCGCAGTTGTCGACTGCTAAGTCTCTGAGCAGCCTAGGCCTGGCCTTCTGCACTGAGCAGACTATGACCCAGCCTCTGACTTGGCTTCTAGAAGCCTCCCACTGTTCCATTCTGGGCGTCTTGTAGTTCACACATTATGCCCTCCCTCTTCTCCACTCCCCACTCACAACTTCAGAGCCCAGGTGACTTTGTCTCGTGGGTCATTGGGTCATCATTGTCCTCCCTGACCTGGACTGAGGGAAGTATTTCCTTCTGAGTGTAGGTGCCCCAGCCTGCTCCAGTCATTCCATTTCTTGGCCTGCAGAACTGACCTCAGCAACCTGCTTGGGTGCTTCCCTGTAAGTCCCATGTGTGACAGACAGGTCGAACCCTCATTTTAGAGCCCTAAGTACCACTTCTGCCCAGTAGTGTGGTTTGGGTTCTTCATAAGTATCAATTTAGTTCTGAAACTAAAATATCATCCTCTGGACACTATGCCTTTATAACCAGAGCCTCCAAGAGAGAAAGCTGGGCATGGGACATCAGCTCCTCCCACCTCTGATTAGACCTGGTCAGCCTCACAGCAGCTGCGATCCCCAGGACACTCCCCTCACCCCCAGGCAGAGGGGCTGCAGGGCCTGGACGCACTGGTGGTCCTCTCGAGGCCCTGGCTGGTGGGAGCTGGTGTGAGGGGATAGTCTGGTTTCTCATTCTTAACCCTTGATTGAATCTCCCTTCTCTCTCTTTCCCTTTCCCTTCCAAACCCCAGGCTTATTGCAGGGACGTGTCTGCAGCGCCTGGGGACCGGAGCTGTCCTTCCCCTGTGCGGGCGGGACCGCCTCCTGGGTGTGAGGAGGAGGGGCCTGGCCAGCCGGTTCTGGGCATGTGAGGTGGGGTGGTGGGCAGGGGTGCCGGGCATGCGCACATCCTGTGATGCCGGGAGGGAAAGCTCTTTAAAGAGTGGTGAAAGTCCCTTCGGGCTGTTCCCAGGCACCTCTCCCTCCCCAGATGCTCATAGCTGAGGTGATTTTCAATGCCTCTTTGTGTACTGCCAAATTCCTGTCCCCCTGGAGCAGACGGATGGCACAGGAAGTAGGCACACAGCTCTGCATTGGCCTTATTCCCCTCTTTTCCCCTCCAGATTGAGTTTGTGACGGGCACCAAGAAAGGCACCACCACCAATGCCACGGCCACCACCACAACTACTGCCAGCACGGCCGTCGCAGGTAGGATGGCTTGGTCCAGCTCTGCCCAGACTGACCACACCAATCGGGCAAGGGTTTCCTGGGCTCGGGGCACCATTACCACCTGGGGCTTCCTGGGCTGGGGCCCTTGCATTTCAGCCCTGAGGGGATAGAGGGCTCTGCCTCTGGTTGGTCTTGTTCTGATTCCTCTCCTGCATTATCTCCAGATGCCCAAAAGAGAAAGAGCAAGTGGGACTCCGCCATCCCAGTGACCACAATAGCACAGCCCACCATTCTCACCACCACTGCCACCCTGCCAGCCGTTGTCACTGTCACCACCAGCGCCAGCGGCTCCAAAACCACAGTCATCTCTGCTGTGGGCACCATTGTGAAGAAGGCCAAGCAGTGACAGAGCCGTGCCAGGGCTTGACTGTGCAGCCTAGTGGCTGCTGTATATTTCAGGACTTGGACCTGCTCCCTGGTGCCACCTGAGAGGAGCCTCTGTGTGGCATTCCATCCAGAAGGACATTGTAGCAGAGGCAGAGGACATAGTGGATAGGGTCTGTCTGTCCACATACCACTTTGGGTTCTCACCCAATTAAAAGTGTCATGTTCTGTCCCAGCATCTGGGGTACGCTGGCCTCTCCCAGGGTCTGTTTTTAGGCAAATGTGAAGCTCAGATGTTCCTCCATCTTCTCAGTCAGCATTCTTGATTGCCTCAGGATGGACAATGGGATGACAGCCTGTGGCACTGCTTAGAGGGGTGCCCCAGTAAGTCACTGATCGTTCCCATGGCACACCTCTAGGCATGGGCAGTGGGAGTCCAGGGAGTGGAGTGAGACCCCCGTAGGCCGGAGCAGACCTCTGCTGTCCTGGTGCAGTGGGCACTCCACAGGCTGCTGCTTGGATGTGCGCAGGCTTTCAAAATTAGGCCAGGTACCGGAAGGGCTGGGGTGAGATCCCCAGCGTGACCATGGAGGGGGTTGGTATGGGCACCTGGCCAAGGCTGCCTAGTCCCTCAGTGCCCAGCCAGCACAACCAGCGAGATCCGCAGTGGGGGAGATGAATCACCTCCTGCTCTGGCCGGCGGCAGCAGTTCATTGTTTATGTGAAAGCCCTGCTCCTGGGAGAGCTGCTCCACCCCACCCTTCCTCTGTTGTTATCTCTGCCCAGCAGCGGTCCCTGGGCAACACCAGCGGCTGCCCAGCTTCTCTTAGAGCCGAAACGGGTTTTCCAGCCACCGCCAGCCTGCGAGTGCAGGGGGCAGTTTCCTTTGAGCTCCCTGGCAGCTCTGCTCCAGCGGAAGGGCTGAGTGTCAGAGGAGGAAGCCGGGCTGTGAAGAGCTGTGGCTTCCACGGGCCTGGCACAGACTAAGGTGGTCTTGAAATCAATGCCTAGTACTGTTATGTGATCTGAGGAATATGACAAACTGTCCCTAATGTCCCCAAAATAAAAAGTTATATTTGCCCCCTCCTCTCCTTGGGACTTGACCACCCTGGGGGGAATTGCTGCTGCCTACTCCTCCCAAGAGGGTCTCTGTAAAGGCCCCCTGCTCCCAGCCTCTGGGGGTCCCCGCATAGCCAAGGACACCAGAAGGTCTGGTGGGAGGCGTTGCGGCAGGGAGACAGCAGTGGCAAGTGCACTGGGCACCTCTGCCTAGAGCAAGTCATGTGGTCTGTCTGCCCCTCCTCTGTCAAATCACGGTAATAAAGCTTCACGTGCAGGTTTGGAGGAATCTGAAAGAAAGGCTTTCTACACTAAAGTACTCTGCAAGTGTCTGCTGTTGGCCAGTCTAGCTGCTTCTTGCTTTAGACCTAGGAGAGAAGCAGACCCTAGAAATGACGAAATAGCCAGGGTCCGGGGAGTTGCCAGCAAGGCCGCCTCCCCTTTGGGGGCTCTTTGGTAGAGTGGGAAGTGTATTGAGGCAGGTCTGCCCCCGTCCCCAGCCCTGCCATTGAGCTGCCCAGTTGGAGCAGCAGGGACTGCACTGCAGCAGGGGCCTGAGGAGTGGACACAGCTGAGTTGGCAGCTCCAAGCTGAGTGCAGTTCCACTTCCTAGAAGCCAAGTGAATTGGATAAGTCTTAGTCCCTCAGAGCGACGGTTTAGTATAAAAGGGTGCCTGCCCACCTTAGTCCCACTGAGGATGGTGTCCGGAGACTGGGTGTCCCTGCTACCAGGGACCAAAGTTGTTTCAGATTTCTACTCACAAGGAGAATTCAGTTTGTCCAGGGCCTCTGCCCCCACCCCTTTCCTGTGTTTCCAATCTTGAGCAATGACGTCATGGTCCATGCAGGTCCCACCACTGCACTGGGAACCTGTGCTGTTCCCCACACCTCGTGGGTCACTTCAGAAGCCCCTCCTCCATCCCCTTTATTACTGCCTTTGTTCAGGCCTTCGTCCCTCACTCCTCAGTCTCCCCGGTCCTGTCCAAGCTCCATCGGCCAGCAGAGGCACCTTGCTGTACCCCAGCTCTTGCCTCATGACACACAACAGGGGCAACACTTGAGCATGGCGTGTCCGGCCACCAGCTTCCCACCTCCTCACATCCCACCCATTGCTTGGCAGCTCCCTCACCGTGTGCTTTCCCTGCTGTGCCTCTGCACTCCTTTCTCAGTGCTCTCAGAAAACATTCTCTGCCTGTGACCTCTGCCCACATACAGTGGGCTGAGACCACTGGTGTCCTGGTTATTGTGAGCAAAGAAGGCAGTCACAAGAAACAATGTCCCAGGTGTCTGCTGTGAGATAAGTACTTTGGTGATGCAGTGGAGGGATGGAAGGAGGGGTGAATTAGTGGTCATCTAAAGTTGTGGTCACTAGACTCGAGTGTGACCCTCCCTGCCCATGTTCACTGTGATTCTTGTATGGTAGTTTAATTCAAAAGGACTGTAGATTGGCTGTGTGCTGGCAATCCTGGAGACTCAGCTGTAGGAATAGGGCGCTCATTGTCCTCTGAGTCTTTGTGCTTGTTTTGATTTTGGAGATAGGATATCACTATTGCCCAAGCTGGCCCCAAACTACTGGGCCTGAACAATCCTGCCTCAGCCTCCCAAATAGCTGGGAATACAGGCACATGCCACCACACCAGGCTCTCATTTCAAATATGTTTGAAAATCTCAAGCCAGGTGTGGTGGTACACACCTGTAATCCCAACACTTGGGAGGCTAAGGCAGGAGGATTGCAAGTTCAAAGCCAGCCTCAGCAACTTAGCGAGGCCCTAAGCAACTCAGTGAGACCCTGTCTCTAAATAAAATGCAAAAGAGGGCTGGAGATGTGACTCAGTCCTGGGGTGCCCCTGGGTTCAATCCCCAGAACCAGGGGGCGGGGAGGGGGGAGAAAATATGGTAACAATTTGGTTTTGGCTGACTATTGTGGCATACACCTGGAATCCCAGGGCTTAGGAGGCTGAGGCAGGAGGATCACGAGTTCAAAGGAGCCTCAGAAACTTAGCAAGGCCCTGTCTCTAAATAACATTTTCAAAAAGGGTTGGGGTTGTGGCTCAGTGGGTAAGTGCTCCTGGGTCCAATCCCCAGTACCAAAAAGAAAAAAATGTTTGGTTTTTTATTGTGCTGGGATTGAACATTGAACCTGGGAGTGCTCTAACCACTGAGCTACATCCCAACCCTCTCCCCCCACACACACATACACAAACTTTAAGTTTTGAGACAGGATCTTACTAAAATGCCTAAACTGGCCCTAAACTTGTCTTTAACTTTTTTTTTTTTTTTTTTTTTTGGTACTGGGGATTGAACCCAGGGGCACTCCACCACTGAGCCACATCCCCAGCCCTATTTTGTATTTTATTTAGAGACAGGGTCTCACTGAGTTGCTAAGGGCCTCGCTAAGTTGCTGAGGCTGGCTTTGAACTCACGATCCTCCTGACTCAGCCTCCCAAGTTGCTTGGATTACAGGGGTGCGCCACCGCACCCGGCAGCCTTGAATTTATGATTCTCCTGTCTTTCCTTCCAGAGTAATGAGATTACAGATGTTACAGATGGGTGCCACCTCTCCTGGCTATAGTAAAAAAAAAATGGTGGGGGGTGGTTATTGAGCCATAAGAGAAAATGAGGAAGATCTCCATGGACTGTGATCTTCAGGAGAGATTAAATAAAGAGGCAAGGTGTAGAACAGTACTATAGAGAAAAGCAATACAAGAATAAAAGAAATCGGGGCTGCGTATGTAGCTGACTGGTAGTGCATTGACCTTGGGCGGGTTCGATCCCAGCACCTAAAAGAGAGGAAGAAAGAATCCCTAATGGTAAATTCTAAACGAAACTGTCAATATGAACTCATGATTTTTAAATATAATAAATTCCCTGTCTGTCTATTAAAAAGATGTAGAAGCCCCAGATCTTGATTCCCCACCGGGTTCCTTGGAGAATTGACTGAGTCAAAATTTAATTGGGGCTGTGCACTTTCTTCCAGAAAACAGTTTTCAAGTATTTCAAAAGGTCAGTGGAACTGTTTTGAAGATGTTTTCCATTGGTCAAATGTGGTTAAATGTGAACATTAAGAAAAAATGACTGCAATGGATTGTAAGCTGTTGGGTAAGCAGAGATCCATTCATCCATATTTGAAAAAAAGAAATATATATTTGCCACCATTAGAACTAAGTATATGTTAATTCCTTACTCAGAAATTGATACTGAAAAGAAATGCCCCTCGTACAATGTGGACGGCATTGTGAAATGGTACAACTGCTGTGGAAAACAGGCCACCCTCCAGAGTTGAGAACTGCCCGGGTCAGCTGTGGGGGTATGCCTGTGGTTTCACCTCATTAGGATCACTTGAGTTCAGGAGCTCAAGGCTAGCAGGGTCTGTCTCAGAAACAAAAAGGACTAGGGGTGTAATTCAGCGGTAGAGTGCTTGCCTAGCATGTTCAGGTCCTGGTTCTATCCCCAGCATGACCAAAAAAAAAGAAAAAGAAAAAGTTCAAATAAAGTGAAAATGAGTTTTATGTAACTAAGAGGAAATAAGCACACCTATAATCCCAGTGGCTTGGGAGGCTGAAGCAAGAGGATCACAAATTCAAGGCCAGCCTCAGCAATTTAAGCCCTAAGCAACTTAATGAGACCCTGTCTCAAAATACAAAATAAAAAGAGTGGAGGTTGTGGCTCACTGGTTAAACATCCTTGGGTTCAATCTTCAGAACCAAAAAAAAGTTAAGATGGTAAATTTTATGTTATGTGACAAAAACATAAAATGGTGCTGGGCACTAAGCACAGTGGTACACACTTGTAATGCCAGCTCCTTGGAAGGCTGAGGTGGGGGAGTGCTAGTTGGAAGCCTCAGGAACTTAGCAGGACTCTGTCTCAAAATTTAAAAAAGGATTGGGGGTGTTGCTCAATTAGGAGGTAAGGCACCTCCCCAGCAAACATGAAGCCCTATACCATGAACCGCACCCCCAGTCCAAATGTCTGATTCCAGAGCTCACACAAAACCGTTTTCTAGCCGGGCGTGGTGGCGCACGCCTGTAATCCAAGTGACTTGGGAGGCTGAGTCAGGAGGATCACGAGTTCAAAGCCAGCCTCAGCAACTTAGTGAGGCCCTAAGCAACTCAGTGAGACCCTGTCTCTAAAAAAAATACAAAATAGGGCTGGAGATGTGGCTCAGTGGCCGAGTGTCCCTGAATTCAATCCCTGGTTCCAAAAAAAAACGTTTTCTGATGCTGGATCAAAACAAGTATTATTGGTACATTAAATCAAGATATGAGGTATTATATGGTAAAATTCAAAATTTGAACATCATTTAAAGATAATGTACAACTCCAGAAGCTGAGGCACGACTCAGGAGGCTGAGGCAGGAGGATCATGAGTTCAAAGCCAGCCTCAGCAACTTAGCAAGGCCCTAAGCAACTCAGTGAGACCCTATCTCTAAATAAAATACAAAATA
>JAJEJO010051652.1:50042-89331 GCA_020662805.1 Glaucomys volans
CCCCCCCCAAATAATAATAAAGGCATGCCCCAAGAACTGTGGGGACACATGACCCAACCCAGGGTGTGGGAAGGTCAAGAGAGGCTCCAGAAAACATGTGACATCAGCACAGTGTCTTCGAGAATAAGAATAAATCAACCAGGTGCATTGACTCATGCCTTTAATCCCAGTGATTTGGAAGGTGAGGCTCAGGCCAGGGGTTCCCCAGTTCTGGGCAATTGAGCAAGACCCTGTGTTGCTGGGGAAGGTAAATAAAAGACTGGCAATGTAGTGACTAAGGGTTCCAGGTCTGGTTTAGGGAAGCAGGTGGTGTCTAGCATGGCTAGCAGAAAAATATAGCGAGTTGGGGTCTTGAAGCCTTGAGAGTCTTCGCGATGAACAGGTTCACCTGGTAACCAGCGGCCCTTGAGAGACAGCTTCAAAAGAATGACTGGAGAGATCAGATTTGTGACAGCTTGTCAAGGACAACCGTGACAACCCATAAAGTGCCTACTCCACGCCGGCGGTGCTGGCCTCTTGATGGCCTCTATTATTCACAAGTTAAGGGGATTTAAATAACTGGCTCAAGGAGGCAGAGAGTACCCAGCCCTTGCTCCGCGCTCGCTCTGGACACACGTGGGGGGAGGCTGAGCGGACCCAGTGAATAGCAGAGCAGGGACTTGGCGACCAGGTCTCCCGACCGGCCGCAGCAATCCCTGAGCCCATCCCTCGCGCTAGCACCAGGAGCAGCGAGGGTGGTGCGCGCCCCTGACGGCCGTCGGGGCAGCAGCGGCGAGGTGGCTCACTGCCCAGAGTCAGGGCAGGAGGGCACCCGTCCCGGCTCGCGGCTAAGAGGCCGCCTCCGCCGGGGCAGCCCGCGCCCCTACCGGGAGCCGGAGGGGTGGGGAGGCCGGGGCCGGGCCGCGCTGCAGGACGGGTGGCTCCTCCCCCGGTCCCGCCGCCGGGGCTCTGGGCGCAGGGCCGACGCCGCGGGTGCCGCAGCCCTTTCCGGGGGGCGGGCCTGGCGGCGGCGGCTCCAGCGGCTCCTGCCCCGACAGGTGCGCGCCGAGCGCAGGAATGCGGCCCGCCTGACTCACCAGCGCCTCCTTCCCACCTGCGCCGCCCGCCGCATAAAGCGCGCCCCTCTCTGCCCGCCCGCCGCCGCCCTCCGGACCGTCTCGGCCCCAGGCGCCCCAGCCGGACCTCCGAACCCAGCCCAGGCGCGGAGGGCGCAAGTTGGCGCCGAGGTAGGTGCCCCGGCCACGGGGGGGCAGGCGCCGGGAGCCGGGCGCAGTGCGGGAGGGCAGGGGCGCCGGGGCTGGCGGGCGAAAGTGAGTGCCCACCCCAGCCAGGGCTCCGCGCCGAGGAGCTGCTGAACTTCTGTTTCCCCCTCTTCTCCCTAAAGTCTGGCAGGCCCTGGTTTCCTCTGCCCGCGCTGCCCAAGGCAGGTGCCCGGCGGCCCGGGTGTGCCCAAGGCACTGCCGGGAGCAGAGGGTAGGGGCAGCTGGAGAGGGATGGCCACTGGCCGTCAGTTCTCCCGCTAGAGGAGGGAGTTGGGTGCATGTGCAGGAGAGGAGGGCAGAGGCCCGGTGCTGGCAGGCCTCCTCCATTGCACCTCTCCAGGGTTTGCAGTTGGGGTGTGGGGAGTCCCTGATTTTCCTCTTCTCTCGGCCAACCACCTGCCTGCTCTCTTCCCAAAGTTGGCTGCAGATGTCCTTCCTCTGGGAAGCTCTTCTGACCTCACCTAGCAGCCCTAGGGTTGTGCCAGCCCTGTCACCTCCTTCCCACAGCCCCTGGGGTGGCCCTCTGGCTGTCACTGTGGTTCAGGGGCTGCAGATAGCTCCCACGGGCAGGGACAGTGTTCCTCCTCCCTCCCAGCTTTGCCACACCCTGAATACAAGGAGGGGACTCTGTTCTCCACCACAGAGCTGGAAGTGAAGGCTGAGTCTTCAAGGGGGGTTGGAAGGGAGAGGGGTAGCCACAGGGTCAGCAGGAAAGGGGTGACTGTCTCCTTAGCCCTGATTTCCCAGGAGCCCCAGGCTCCTCCCAGCAGCTGGCCCTGAGGGTGAAGGCCTAGGCCTGCAGATGGAAGAGCTATGGTGGACAGCAGCAGGAGTGCCCGTGTGGTCCCATGGCAGGAGGAAGGGGAGGCACTGGGGAGACTGAGCCTGTGGGGGAGGCTGTGCAGGCTTCAGTGTGACTCCATTCAGGTGCGCGGCCCCACACTCCAGGGATGCAGCCTGTACAAGAGGTCCCAGCAGGACTGGTGCCGGGGGTGGCCTGGAGAGCCGTGCCCTGCGTCTGGGCCCTGCTGCCACGGCCATGTGGCCCAATAAACCCACAATCCTAATTTATGTGAAATCTCCTAGTTTCCAGAATTGGCAATTACTTTTAAAACTTTTAAAACAAATTGAATCAAACGAAACACTGAGTGCCTATCTAGCCCTCTGTCTGCCATTTCATAGCCTCTGAGTGTTAACATGGAGGATCAGTGTGAGGTCCGTGCTGCCTGGGTCCCGAGGGAAGCTCTAGGGCCTTTTGTGCCTCATCTCTCGACTGGGAAGTGGGCACATGCAAGCCCGTCCCTCTGGGGCTCTATGTAGACAATAGCAACCCTGGACAGGAAGAGCTGGGTGCAAGTTGCTGTGTGTAAGTCAGCCCTGTGCCAGGTCTGTGGACACGTGGGGGGTGAGCACAGGCTGGGCTTGGCCCTCCAGTGTCTGTACCTGCCTGGGTAGCGGTGCCCCAGGGAGGCTGAGGCCGCAGCCTGTATTGTTTAGCATGTGGGTGTGGCGCCTATACCCTGAGGAGGCAAGAAATCATATCCTGGCTGACTCAGGGCTCCCTTCTGAGCCACTACCCGAGTCGGGCAGCACTTCCCCTGCTGGCTCTTGCCTGTAGATGCATGGAGCTGCCGTGCCTGGAAGGAGGGGTAGTGCCTTCCTCAGGTGCACCTGACCAGAGCCTACTGCAGGGGGCTTTAGGCCCCCAGGTCCTGGGGCTGCCCCTGCCCCACAAGAAGAGGGCTGAGAAAGCATTCAAGGAGGGTCAATGGGCATGGTGTCCTCTGGGCTTGAGGGAGATCTGGCCCTAGAGAAAGAGGTGTGGCCCTGGCCTTTGTCCTCTGCTTTGGAGTCCCAGGTGTTCATGTGGCCAGCTTCGCTACCAGTTTTTGGGTTTTTGTTGTTGTTGTTTTTTGGTTTTTGTGGTGCTGGGGATTGAACCCCAGGGCCTTGTGCTTGTGAGGCAGGCACTCTACCAACTGAGCTATACCCCCAGCCCAGGCTACCAGTCTTTCTAAATGCCTTTGGGATGCCTGCACCCACTCTGAAGGTCACTGATGAGTTGAGAAAGTTCAATAGTGATAGTTTAGTAGTGGGGGTCATACTGTTCAGGGGTCCTGGAAACTCAACTCTGGGGCCAGGGTAAGTATTTGGAAGAGCAAAAGGGCTGAGAGCCCACCCTGATGGGTCAGTGGCCAGCACAGAGCTCAGCAATGTAGAGAGAACCATCTCACCCCATCCCTGGCCCTAGATACTGGGAAGGGCCCCTCTTCTCCTGACTGTGAGCCAGGACAGAGGGGCAAAGGGCTCCTTTATTGGGTGACCCTATCCCTGCCAGGCCTGACCAGGCCCACTGAAGAGCAAAGGCAGAATAAACCCTGCCCTGCCCTAAAGGAGACCAGTACCAAGAGATCTGGCATCGGCATAAGCTTGGAGCCAAGAGCCTCAAGACCAGAGAGAGCCTCCTTATGCAGGGCATCGAGCCCCTGCAGAGATGGCAAGGAAGGGGCAGTGGAAAAGATGGCAGTGACTTCTCTGGACCCTTGGTGATCACCACAGTTCTCAAAGCCTGTTTCCACACCTGTACGTTGGGTGGTCTTGTCCCCTCTCAGAGCTCTGATGGAGACCCAGCGGGCTGACAGCACGAGCCCGGGATGTAGAGATGCCATGTGTCCATTTTTGTGGTTTTTCAGGAGGAAGAGGATGGCAGGGCCACATCCCATCCCGTGGGCCAGGCTGCTGCTGGCAGCTCTGCTGAGTGTCAGCCTTCCTGGGAACACGGGTGAGTCCACATGGCCCTGCAGCCTCTCTGAGCAGGGCACCACTTCGAGACATTGCCTACTCATGGGGCCTCTCCAGACTCAGCCGTCCAGCAGGCGACCATCGCACACCTCCAGGTCTGGAGAACTTGAGGCTCTGTGGCCTGCATCCTGAGAGTTGTGGCCCTGCTGGGTGGCCTGGCACTGAGGGGAAGGAGCCTGTAGAGAGAGAAAAGGTGCCTTCTCGGAGAGCTGGAAAAGGCTCAGAGGAGGAAGGGAGGCACCACAGTGCAGCGGAGGTTTTTCAGGGACTTCAGGGACAGAGACTGCTAAATATCACCCTCTGTGTGAGTGTCCCGCTGGCAAATGATCTGAGCCATCATCCCCTCCTAATCAAACTTCCCATGTCAAGCCAAGCATATTGGTGGCTCCCTGGAAGGCTTATGTAGGAGCATGGCTTGAGCCCAGGAGTTCAGTGTCAGCCCAGGCAGCATAGTGAAACCCCGTCTCACACAGGACCCCATCTCAAAAATAAGCACACAAGCCGGGCATGGTGGCGCACGCCTGTAATCCAAGCAACTTGGGAGGCTGACTCAGGAGGATCACGAGTTCAAAGCCAGCCTCAGCAACTTAGCGAGGCTCTAAGCAACTCAGTGAGACCCTGTCTCTAAATAAAATACAAAATAGGGCTGGGGATGTGGCTCAGTGGCCAAGTGTCCCTGAGTTCAATCCCTGGTTCCAAAAAAAAAAATAAGCACACAAATAAATTTTCCCTGTCAGTTAAGTATCAATAGCTTGAAATAGACTGTGGTGGAAATACTTAACCCGACAGAAATTGGTAAAGAGCAAGTCAAGGCTTCCTCTCCCTCATGGAGCCATTGTTGAACACTGACCAGCACACCATAGTCTGGAGCCCAGGAGACACCCACTGTATACCCGGGTGCACACAGTAGGGCCTCAGTGTGTTCTAACTGAACAGACCCAAGGGGAACCTCAAGACCTTTGGGGGAACTCTGGAGTTTTCCTTACTGAGGACCTACTGTGCGTCAGACCTTGTGCCAGGTGATAAACTCAACAGACCTGGTCCCCTGACCCCAGGGGAGGCTCAGAGACATAGGAGTCCCATGGCAGTTATTCCATGGGAAAGCGTGACTGTGATTGGGGAAACCGGCAGAGGGCAGGGAGTTCTGGGCGTGGCTGAAGACGGGAGTGTCTGCAGGACCTGGGAGTTGGACTGTCTGCAGGACCAGAGCCTGCCTGCCAGCAAATGATGGCCAGCACCTTCCTCCCAGCTGTGCCCTCCTTCCCGTCAGACTTGAGTGGAGCTTGAGATCTGGCTCTGACAGTTCCCAGTGGCTGCACCTCAGGCGACCATTTCCTCCTCCGTACAGTCGGGAGGGCATCCCCACTCTTGGGTGAGGTGCCGTAGGGAAAGGTCATGGTGACCAGTGAGGCCCTCCTCACGCGCTGCCCCTCTGCCCGCAGCCAACCCCTGCAAGAAGGCCCAGGTGAAGAGCTGCACGGAGTGCATCCGCGTGCACCGGGACTGCGCCTACTGCGCCGACGAGGTGAGCTGCCGCGTGGCTGCAGGGCCACTTCCCCAACCTGCGCACAGCGCCTGCCACGCCCCGCCCCTGGCTCCGGCCAACTCCACCCTTGCCACGCCCCCGCAGCCTGGCCCTGGGCCAGGTGGGTGCGGAGAAGAGGCAAGGGTCAGGAACGTCAGGGGGAAATAAATCCAGGGTTGGGACCGCCAGGGGATGGGCACCGCCCCCATGGACCCCTCTGCTTCTGGCCAGATGTTCAAGGAGCGGCGCTGCAACACCCAGGTGGAGCTACTGGCGGCGGGCTGCCGGCAGGAGAGCATAGTGGTCATGGAGAGCAGCTTGGAGATCACAGAGGTGCCTGGAGGGGCGGGCAGGGCTCTCCTTGCACAAGGCTGACCAGTTGAGGGAGCCATGGGTCTCTGGAGTGACCTTCCAACTAGCTGTTCTTTCCCTTGGACGCAGGAGACTCGGATAGATACCACCCTCCGCCGCAGCCAGGTGTCCCCACAGCGCCTGCGGGCCCTCCTGCGACCCGGGGAGGAGCGGCACTTTGCCCTCGAGGTGTTTGAACCCCTGGAAAGCCCCGTGGACCTGTACATCCTCATGGACTTCTCCAACTCCATGTCCGACGACTTGGACAACCTCAAGAAGATGGGGCAGGACCTGGGTAGAGCCTGGCCAGTGTGGAGGATGGCGGGGATGATGGGGGCAGGTCTCACCCTCACCCAGCTGGCTCAGGACAGCTGCACCCACCTTTCCGTTCTTTTTTTTTTTTTTTTTTTTTTTGGTAGTGGAATTGAACCCAGGGCACTTGACCACTGAGCCACATCCCCAGCCCTAATTTAGAGATAGGGTCTCACTGAGTTGCTTAGGGCCTCGCTAAGTTGCTGAGGCTGGCTTTGAACTCACAATCCTCCTGCCTCAGCCTCCCAAGTGCTGGGATTACAGGCGTGGGCCACCCCTCCCGGCCCCACCTTTCCTTTTGAAAGGAAAGATGGGACCTCTGATCCCCTGAGAAATATAACCCACCCCCCATTGGCAGGGGCGGGTTGCAGCCAGATCCCTCACCACTGGACTTCAGACAGGTCTGGTGGGCAGCAGAGCCATCTGGCCTTGACTAGGAGGGTGCCCCCTGCCACAGGCTGTGGATAGGTTTCAGGGCTGCAGGCGGATGGGGGCTCAGTTCCCATCCAAGCCCCTGCTTACTAGACACATCACCCCAGGTCCAAAGTCCCATTTCCCTGACCTGTAACTAGGGACAAGAGCTACTAAGAGCCCAAGGTAACATTCAGTGTACAAAGTACTAACAAAAGGGGGCTCCTTTCCTGCCTCCTGCCTCCTGAGCCAGCCCAGGACCCCTGTGTCCACATGAGGGTGTTAGGGCTCACTGTCCCTCTTTTTCTGGGTCATGCCCAGCCCAGGTCCTGAGCCAGCTCACCAGTGACTACACTATTGGATTTGGCAAGTTTGTGGACAAAGTCAGCGTCCCCCAGACAGACATGAGGCCTGAGAAGTGAGTGACCAAGTAGGCCGGGGTGGGCAGGGGTCCTGGCTGTGTGGTTCACTTCCTCTCCTGCTGGGTTCCCTGCCTAACGCCGGCTCCCTCCCACCTCTGCCCAGGCTGAAGGAGCCCTGGCCCAACAGCGACCCTCCGTTCTCCTTCAAGAACGTTATCAGCCTGACGGAGGATGTAAACGAATTCCGGAGCAAGCTGCAGGGGGAGCGGATCTCTGGCAACCTGGATGCCCCTGAAGGTGGCTTTGATGCCATCCTGCAGACGGCGGTGTGCACGGTGAGCTCCCCTCCCCGCAGAGGGGCCCTGCTGGCCTCAGCCAGGGCTACTGAGTCCACCAGTGTGCTCTGGTGCAGGCTCAGGAGCCCCCACAGGGATGTCTGGGAGCCTGTGGTCCCATGCCCTGAGACCAACTCAGGCCTTTGTGGTGGCCCTCATTTCTAAGCCAGGTTTGGATGTGCTTGGGGCCAAGGTCCTCCCACCTGAGCAGTCACAGCTCAGTTTTTTATTGGCCTTTGGGTTCTGGAATCTTCGGTGCACCTTCAGGCCAACCTCCCAGTCAATCTCCCAGGCCCCACATTTTGAAAATAACATCCATATTGCAGGCAATTTAGACGACAAAGAACAGAAATCACCCACGACGTTACCACTGTCAGCCTTGTGTCCCCTTTCCTTGTTTTATACAGTGGGCTTGGTATACTTATTCTGAAACTTGTTCTTTTTTCCCACCTAATGCTGTCATAAACATTTTCTCTTGTAATATACAGTTTTCAAAATCTTTGGGATCATCCCACATGTTTTTCTGACAAGATGCTATACACTCTGTGTCTATTTCAGCTGGCCTTCTTCATTTACCACGGTGTTGTGTACATTTCCCATGCAATTCAATACTCTTGCAAGGCGGTTAGGAGCTTGCAGGAGCCAGGTGCATGGTGCACACCTGTAATCCCAGCAGCTTGGGAGGCTGAGACAGGAGGATTGTGAGTTCAAAGCCAGCCTAAGCAAAAGCGAGGCAACTCAGTGAGACCTGGTCTCTCAATAAAATGCAAAATAGGGCTGGGTGTGTGGCTCAGTGGTGGAGTGCTTGCCTGGCATGTGTGACGCCTTGGGTTCAATCCTCAGCACCACATATAATAAATAAAAATAAAATAAAGGTCCATCAATAACTGAAAAAAGCCAGGCGCGGTGGCGCACACCTGTAATCCAAGCGACTTGGGAGGCTGAGTCAGGAGGATCGCGAGTTCAAAGCCAGCCTCAGCAACTTAGCGAGGCCCTAAGCAACTCAGTGAGACCCTGTCTCTAAAAAAAATACAAAATAGGGCTGGGGATGTGGCTCAGTGGCCGAGTGTCCCTGAGTTCAATCCCTGGTTCCAAAAAAAAATCTAGCAGGAGCAGGAGGGGGCATCCTGTGAGCCTGGTTTGAATCTCATATGGTGCCCATGGTGTACCCATGCTGCATTCGATTCCCCTCCCCATCAGCACTTTAGGTTTTCTCTGTCATTACTGCTGTCACATGCTGGCACATGTTGTTCAAGTGACTTAAACCCAGTCCTGCACTGGGACCTGCTTCCCCTGCCCTGCGTGACACTCGGGCGCATGCCCCTCCCTGCCTTCCCCAGAGGGCCATCGGCTGGCGCCCCGACAGCACCCACCTGCTGGTGTTCTCCACCGAGTCGGCCTTCCACTACGAGGCCGATGGCGCCAACGTGCTCGCTGGCATCATGAGCCGCAACGATGAGCAGTGCCACCTGGATGCCACGGGCACCTACACCCAGTACAAGACGCAGGACTACCCGTCAGTGCCCACGCTCGTGCGCCTGCTCGCCAAGCACAACATCATCCCCATCTTCGCCGTCACCAACTACTCCTACAGCTACTACGAGGTGCGGGGCCCAGGCCCCACCAGGCAAGAGGGACAGAGCAGGGCGGGCCCCATTCCTCCCCAAAGCTGTGGGCCTCTAACAGTGAGCCCTGGTGGGAAGGTCATGTGCCTGTCCCCCACCCCAGCTCCCAAGCAGGTGGGGGCTAAGAGGGAAGTTCTGGAACATGCTGTCAGAATTCCAGACCTCAGTTTTCCCAAAGCAGGGGTCATCCTAGAACTGTTGTCCAGATTCCAAGAGCTGCTGGCTTTCTCTCCTGCAGAAACTTCGTACCTATTTCCCGGTGTCCTCGCTGGGGGTGCTGCAACAGGACTCCTCCAACATCGTGGACCTGCTAGAGGAAGCCTTCAATGTGAGGCGCAGCGTGGGCTGCAGTCTGAGCCTCCTGGGGACAGGCTAGAACGAGGGCAGAGTGGGTGAGGGACATCTGTGTCGTTGAGATGTGGGTCTGGAATAGGCCAGTAAGGAAGGGTCTCTGGCAGTCCTGGGGGGTTTGAGGGCCACCTGGACCTGGTGCCAGGCTCCTGGAACCTCTGCCACTGTGATGCCTCACACACACCCACACGTGCCCTCTGTCTGGGTGGGGCAGAGCATGGCCAGGCCAGACCAAGATGGCGAGCCCAGGCTGCCCCCAGACCACTGAGGGCCTGCCTTCCCTTAGCGCATTCGCTCCAACCTGGACATCCGGGCCCTAGACAGCCCACGAGGACTGCGGACAGAGGTCACCTCCAAGATGTACCAGAAGACAAAGACAGGGTCCTTTCACATCAGGCGGGGAGAAGTGGTATGCTCCTGCGGGTGCTGTGGGATAGGGGAGGACATGGCACCCTGCAAGGAATGGAGTCCTCTAACTGGGTCTGAGCGTGGCATGGGGGTCAGGTGGGCCTGGGTTCAGGTCAGCCCTTGGGATGAGCTTGGCACATGCCTGGACTCTTGTCCACATAGTGGGGGTGAATAAGAGCATCCAGCTGAGACATGGCTCTTCTTATTGCCCTTGTGGTTGTGACTGTGACCAGGAGGAAGGAGTCCCCAGCCCCAAGGAAGACTGAGCTGGGACCTGGGGGTCAGGAATTCAGGCCCATCCTGGAATCCTGAGAGCCAAGGACCTCCAGGAACAATGGCCCCCTGGTCAGCATGGTGGGGCCTGCCTTGGGTGACACTGGGATCCCTGCAGGGCACTTATGACGTGCAGCTGCGGGCCGTGGAGGACGTGGATGGAACACCCGTGTGCCAGCTGGCGGACGAGGACCAGAGGGGAATCATCCACCTGAAGCCCTCCTTCTCCGATGGACTCTGGATGGACGTGGGCATCATGTGTGACGTGTGCACCTGCGAGCTGGTACACAGAAGCCCCCTGGGTGGGACAGCGTGGCTGAGCCACACACCTGGGCCCTGAGCCAGGAAGCAGAGCCTGCTGGGGCCACACCTTCCTTGTGGGCTGGCCCAAGGCACAGAAGGCAGCAGAAGTGCCCAGTGGCTTTGGACCTGTCCTTCTACACACTCCCTCATGGTCTTGTTCCAGCAAAAAGAGGTGCGGTCAGCTCGCTGCGACTACCACGGAGACTTCATGTGTGGACACTGTGTGTGCAGTGAGGGCTGGTGAGTGGGGGAGGGGAGCCCAGCCCCCAGGATCTCCTATGCAGGGCCCTGACCCTGAGCACACCTTGTTCCCAGAGCTGCAGCAGGGGGCAGATCACAGAAAGAGCTAGGAGAGCGGTACGCTCTTACCATTTGTGGAGTGAATCCAGGTAGGAGCATTTAGAATAATATCTCAATTTAGGATGGTTTGATTTAGGATTTTTCAGGGTTTTTTTTTTTTTTCCCCACACCGTGAATTGAACCTGGAGCACTTGACCACTGAGCTTCCTCCCCAGTCTTTGTTTTTTGTTTTGAGACAAAGTCTCACTAAATTACTGAGGGTCTCACTAAATCGCTGAGGCTGACCTCAAACTTGGAATCCTCCTACCTCAGTCTCCGGAGTCGTTGGGATTGCAGGTATCTGCTATCACATTCAGCAATAAGAGCTTTTAAGGCTTCAAGACACTGGCTCAGAAGGTGGCATGTGCCTGTCATCCCAGTTACTCTGGGAGCCGACTTCAACCTGGGCAACACAGCAAGACTTCATCTCAAAAAGATAAAAGCTCGGGGCTGGGGCTGGGGCTCAGTGGTGGAGTGCTTGCCTAGCACGTGTGAGCTGGGTTTGATCCTCAGCACCACATAGAAATAAATAAAGGTAGTGTGTCCATCTACAACTAAAATATATTTTAAAAATAAAAATATGGGCTGGGGACATAGCTCAGTTGGTAGAGTGCCTGCCCCGCAAGCACAAGGCCCTGAGTTCAATCCCCAGCACCGCAAAAAAATAAAAAATAAAAATAAAAAATTAAAAAATAAAGGTTTTGAGACACTGAATAAGTCTGTCAGGACTTGAGGTAGACGAACAGCAAGGAAGGGACACTGTGGGCTTGAGTCTCTGCTCACCCACTGTCCTTGGTGTGACTTGAACCTGCCTCAATCCTCTCAGGACATCAGTCTCTTCATCTGTAAAATGGGGCAGGACAGTCCTGCCCATCCTCCCAGGCTCAGGGAAGGTGTTCGGTTCCTCCCTCAGGAGCGGCAAGACCTGCAACTGCTCCACGGGCTCGCTGAGCGACACGGAGCCCTGCATCCGGGAAGGCGAGGACAAACCATGCTCAGGCCGTGGGGAGTGCCAGTGTGGGCGTTGTGTGTGCTACGGCGAAGGCCGCTATGAGGGCCACTTCTGCGAGTATGACAACTTCCAGTGCCCCCGCACCTCGGGGTTCCTCTGCAATGGTGAGTTCAGCAGCTTCTGCCAGCACCGAAGGCAATGAGGGTGACCCTCCCTTCAGGACTCAGGCTGGGGAGCCAGACTAGGGGCCGAGATCCACAACTCACACCCAGGCCCACTTCCAACTCCACAAGGGACTCTCCCAAGTCCTGCCCCAACCTGGACCTCACCTCTCTCACCTACAGTGTCCCTGCCCAAGGCCCCTGTCAGCATGACATTCCTCTTATTTTAAAACCCTGATTCACCTGGCACAGTGGCCATGCCTATAATCCCAGCAACTCAGGAGGCTGAGGCAGGAGGACCACAAGGTCAAGGCCAGTCTCAGCAACTTAGCAAGACCCCTTCTCTAAATAAAAACAAAAAAAGGCTGGGGGTAGAGAGCTCAATGGTGAAGTGCATGAGGCCTGGGTTCAATCCCATTGCCACCTCTCCACCCTCCCAACTCATTGTCAGGGTGGGGACCACCAGTTCAACTCTGGTTGGCAGGTATAGGAGAAGACGATCTTTCCGCTCTCTAGAGATGCTCCATTTCTAGAGGTGGGGCGTGGAGTTAGGCCTCCTTTGCGTCTCCTAACACCTTTGGCCCAGGCCATGTGCACATAGTCTGGTTGGGACTGCCAGAGCTAGGCAGGGGACACACGGAAGCATTGGTACTGAATGGAGGAGGTAGACACTTAAGCCCCCCTGCACACTTGCCACTGGAGGTCGAGGCCCCACTTTCCGACCCTTTCTCCATTCTTGTTTGTTCTCCATTTCTTTTCTTGAACCATCCATCCCAGAGTGTGGTCAGAGGAACAAAAGGGAGGACCAGGTTCAGCTAGAGACTGGCAGACATTGGGCCCAAGTGGAAGGGTGGGCGGAGACAGGAGCAGAGGCCTCTGGGGAAGGGACCAGAGTGCAAGGAGCTTGGGTTCTAGTCTTTTTGTTCAAAGGACTTTACCCCTGAACAAAAAGAGTCATTGTCATTTTAATTTCATTTGGGGCTTGTATGTTTACCTTGTATCCAGTCACTTATGCCAACTTGTTTATCTATAGATTCTTCTGGATATCTTGTAACAGGTTCCTGATACTTGCAAATAATGACAGTTTTTCCCCTGTTTTCTAATACCCTTACATTTTCTTCTTACCTAATGCGTAGGCCAGGGTCCATTAGAAATTCTTGTTGGATTTATATTTTGAGATATTCACTCTGGCTGCAGAGTAGAAGGTAGAAGGCACGATGAACAGGGAGCGATGGAAGGAAGGGGGTTCTAGGAGCATGCGGGAGATGGCCTCTGCCCCTGGCTCCCACAGGCCCTCCCAGCAGGCGGGTGCCTGGACTATAGGTGCTAGATGGCTCTCCTCTCCCTCCTCTCCCTGCTCTGCAGACCGGGGACGCTGCTCCATGGGCCAGTGTGTATGTGAGCCTGGGTGGACAGGCCTGAGCTGTGACTGCCCGCTCAGCAATGCCACCTGCATCGACAGCAATGGGGTAGGCATGGGCGTGGGGCGGGCAGAGGGGGCACCAGGCAAGACCACCCACCCTCTCAAGAGGACACCTAGTGGAGAAAGGGGGCAGGACAGGGAGGGGCCCAGCTGACTCACAGTGACCCCTCCTGCCCCAGGGCATCTGCAATGGGCGTGGCTACTGCGAGTGTGGCCGCTGCCACTGCAACCAGCAGTCGCTCTACACGGACACCACCTGTGAGATCAACTACTCAGCGGTGAGGCCAGGACCCTGGGGTGTGCATGTGGGAACCCCAGCCCTGGACAGGGTGGGCAGGAGGGGCCGAACCTGCTGCCACAGGAGGTGGCCCAAGGTTGGGGGAGAGGCTTCCGCCCAGCACAGGGCCCATCACCCCCTCCTCTCCCAGATCCGCCTGGGCCTCTGCGAGGACCTGCGCTCCTGCGTGCAGTGCCAGGCCTGGGGCACTGGACAGAAGAAGGGGCGCAAGTGCGAGGAGTGCAGCTTCAAGGTCAAGATGGTGGATGAGCTCAAGAAAGGTAGAGGGTGGGGGCTGGAGCTGGGGTGCTGTGAGCCCAGGCGGGGCTGGGGGTGCTCCCCAGGGCAGGGGCCTTGAGGTCACACAGTCTGGGAGGGGCAGAAGGTTCCAGAGCTGGGCGTCAGCACAGAACACAGTCAACCATGAGCTCAGGAAAGGGGTGGGAAGTCTGGGCCAGAGGCACAGAACCCAGGCAGTGGGCACAGAATGCAGAACGCCGAGTGGGGACTGGGGCACATGGTGCCCAGAGGGCACACAGATGAGGAAGGGACAAAGCCTGGGGAGGAGGCACCTGGCGCGGGCAGGGGCGTAACCCAGCAGAGGCCTAGGGCCCAGGTAGGGTACACAGCTGGGCTGCAGGGTACTTGGCCTCCCTCTGGGGCAGATCTGGTGCTCTGGGGGTGCTCGGGTCAGGGAAGTGGAGACGGCTTTGCAGGCTCTCGTGCTTCCAGGCCCACACTGGGCAGGTGGGCACCCACGTCGCCCTCTCTGTGGCAGGGAGGGGCACGGCTTGAGGGGTCTTAGTCTTCCCCAGGGAGATGCCCCAGGCCTGCAGTGGGCAGGGTGGGCCAGAGTCGGGGCACCTGCTGGGCCACGGGGTGCTCCCGGGAGGGGTGTGCCCAGCGCCCTGATGGCCACCTGTCGGGGCAGCTGAGGAGGTGGTGGAGTACTGCTCCTTCCGGGACGAGGACGATGACTGCACCTACAGCTACACCGTGGAGGGCGACGGCACCCCAGGGCCCAACAGCACCGTCCTGGTGCACAGGAAGAAGGGTGAGTGGGGCGCCGTCGGTGGCCGGCGGTGGTGCGGGCGGGCGGGCGGGCGGGCGGGGCACGGCCTCCCTCCTGCTCTCTCCTCCAGACTGCCCTCCCGGCTCCTGGTGGCTCATCCTCCTGCTCATCCCCCTCCTGCTGCTGCTGGCGCTGCTGCTGCTACTCTGCTGGAAGTACTGTGCCTGCTGTAAGGTGAGCCCCAGGGTCCTCCCGGGGCCCACGGAGTCCCCGCTCTCCCCAAGACTCCCCTCTAGCCCAGAGACTTCAGCCCATGGAGCCAGACAGTCAGGATCCTGGTCCCAGCTGTGTGACCTTGAGCAAGTTACTTAATCTTTCTGTGCATCGAGTTTCCTCATCTGTACGATGCGGCTAGCAGCACTGGCCCTGCAAGTGCTGATCAAGTTTGACTTAGTTACCTGAAGTCCTCAGAAAGGGACCGGCCTTGGGGAAAACCACGTGAAGCCCTGGCTTGTTCCCACCCCTTCCTGGCTCCTGAAGAGCCCAGGCCAAAGCCCACATCACTCCTAAATGACAGTGGCAACGAAGCCTGTGACTCCCCCGTGCTCCATCGTCCGTCCCCGGAGCTTGCTCCCAGTGCAGTTCCCCTGTGGCCCTCTGCGCTGTCACAACAGTGTGGCCACGTGACTTTATACTCTCTTCTCAATCATCCCATGAGGTCACTGGCACAAGATCAGGGTCACTATCCCCATGACAGGGGGGAAACTGAGGTTCAAAGGGACAAATGATACAGACTGTGTCCTCAGAAGTGTCACGGCCAGGTGGACCCATATCCCTGGCTCTAGCGTCTCCCGCCACAGCCCCTCCCTCTGCCGACCATCAGAGGCCACACTCCAGGAACACGGCTCAGATCCCTGCAAAGCGCCAGGGAACCACAACAGGGACCCACCAGCTGACCTCCTGTGGACAGAAAAGCCCAGACACAGGAAGTGTGGAGGGTGCAGAGCACAGAGGCTGATTGTAGGGCAGGGCAGCGTGCTGTCCTGACCCTGGTGTTGGAGGACACGCCTCTATGTGGCATGGAAAGGGAGGACTGTGAGCCAGTGTGTTCAGGATCAGGTTTCCTCTGGGCAGGGCTTCGCAGAGCCTGTGATGTGGTCATTTGCACAGTGAACCTGAAGGAGGTGGGGTGGCTGGAGGGCTTCCTGGCTGGGACAGCTCCAGTTCTCACCCTTGGCCCCCTTGTCTCCTAGGCCTGCCTGGCACTTCTCCCCTGCTGCAACCGAGGTATGGGCCTGGCACGGGCGGCTGGGGTGGAGGGGAAGTGAGGCCAGGCTGGGACAGGGGAGGTGGGAGGCCCTGGGTCCCACCTGCCAGCGTGCGGCTGCGCAGGTCTGGGGAGGACTTGTGCTGAGGACCCTTCCCGACAGGTCACATGGTCGGCTTTAAGGAAGACCACTACATGCTGCGCGAGAACCTGATGGCCTCGGACCACCTGGACACGCCCATGCTGCGCAGTGGGAACCTCAAGGGGCGGGACACCGTCCGCTGGAAGATCACCAACAACGTGCAGCGGCCTGGCTTTGCCACCCACGCTGCCAGCACCAACCCCACAGAGCTCGGTGAGGCCACAGGCTGGGCACTGCAGCCCTTGGCAGTGCCTCAGGGACCAGATCAGGGTCACACCATTCACACCGGTCCTGTTTTCTCTGGGCGCTGGCACAGCCCTCAGCCTCTGTGCCCCTTCACGATGGCACGACAAGCCTCAGGCCTGGATGCGGCGGTCCTCTGCCCCCGCTGGCCAGATGTCTCCCATTCTAGCGTGATTCCTGGTGGGGGGCTGTTCAACCATGCCCACCAGGCAGGGGCTGATGAGCCATCCACCCCACCTGCCCCTAGTGCCCTACGGGCTGTCCCTGCGCCTTGCCCGCCTCTGCACGGAGAACCTGATGAGGCCTGGCACTCGAGAGTGTGACCAGCTGCGCCAGGAGGTGGAGGAGAATGTGAGAACCGGAGTGGCCGAGCCAAGGCCGGGGGCTCGGGTGCAGTGGCAGCCGGGTGGGGGGCAAGGTGAACCTGGACCACTCCGGGTGGGCAAGGGGCCCTTTGGATATGTGCCTGCATGGTGAGGTCGTCCTGGGAGGTGCGAGAGCCGGTCTGAGGACCTAGCCCCGGCTTGCCCCAGCCAACCGTGAGAGGTCCTCTGGGTGCGTCTGCGTGGCTCTCCAGGCCCAGACTCACGGCCCTTCCTTGCCTGGCAGCTCAATGAGGTGTACAGACAGGTCACGGGTGCACACAAGCTCCAGCAGACGAAGTTCCGGTGAGTCCCTGGTGCCCAGGGCAGGGCAGCCCGACTGCTCTGAGCCCTGACAACCCTGGCCGTGCAGCGAGGGTCCCTGGGGTTGGGTGACTGCTGCTCCCACACAGGAGCCCAAGCCCTCAGGGATCAAGCACTTGCCTCGGGGACATATGGTTCACTGTCTCCTCTTTGTCCCCACAGGCAGCAGCCCAATGCTGGGAAAAAGTGAGTTGATGATACCTGGGTGGGACAGCCCACCTCCTGCCCGTCTGCCCCTTGCCCCGCCCCTGTCTCTGTCCCATTGGAAGGGAGGGCCCTATGTGCTGTCATGGGTGAGCCCTCCCTTCGTTCCTTTACCCGATCATTCCTTTAACGAATTCTAAAGGAAGCATTTGCCATGATCCAGCAGCCCCTGGCTGGCAAAACCACACAGAGCAGTCCCCTCGCCATCCCCAGGGACAGTCCAGGGCCTGGCTCGTCCTCGCCTGGGTCAGAGACTTTTCTGCTTTGGCAGGCAGATGGGCTAGCAGGTCACACAGCCCCTTCTCCAGTTCCTGAGTTCTGGCCCTTCCAGGGGAGTATGAGGAGGGGGCCCCACTGCAGAGACAGCAAAACTGGAACAATAGCTCGTCCCCTTCAGGAAGAAGGTTCAGGCCAGTGCTTCTGAGTGCTTGCAAGGGCCAGGCATCGTCCTAAGGGCTACCTGGGCCTGGCCATCTTATCCAACACCCCCAGCAGCCCTATAAGAGAGGTACCATTGCTGTTTCCTTTTTACAGATGAGGAACCTGAGGCTCAGAGAGGTTAGGTAACTTGCCCGAGGTTATCTAGCTATCAAGAACCAGAGCCATGGGCTGGGGATGTAGCTCAGTAGGTAGAGAGCTTGCCTTGCAAGCACAAGGCCATGGGTTCAATCCCCAGCACTGCAAAAAAAAAAAAAAAAAAAGGAACCAGAGCCGGGGGCTGGAGCTGTGGCTCAGTGGTGGAGCCCTTACCTCGCATGTGTGAGGCACTGGGTTCGAGTCTCAGTACCACATATAATAAATAAATAAAATAAAGATCCATCAACAACTAAAAAAATAAAAAATAAATGAAAGAACCAGAGCCAGGACTTGAAGCCAGTCTGATGGGAGCACCTGCCTCCAACATCTCTCCTGTCCCATGGCCAATCCTGCCATCAACAGCCCCTCTTGCTGGGGTGGATGGAGAAGCCCATTTCTCAGATAAGAACCCTGAGGCTCAGGGAGGCACAGCAACAGCTTGGATGAGGCTGTAGCGTGAGTGCGGTGGGGCCAGCCTGGGCCCGTGGCACTCTGGTTCTGTCTGGCATCCTTCCCCTAATGGGGAGAGGACAGAAAGGGACAGGCAGGGGGAAGTGCCAGGCCGACACCTCCCCTGCCTGGACCCCACCCAGGCAGGACCACACCATCGTCGACACGGTGCTGATGGCGCCCCGCTCGGCCAAGCAGACCCTCCTGAAGCTGACGGAGAAGCAGGTGGAGCAGGGGTCCTTCCACGAGCTCAAGGTGGCCCCCGGCTACTACACGCTCACTGCAGAGCAGGGTAGGTGGGGCTGCCTGCACCACCCCTTGCCCAGCCCACCCACGGGCCCTGAGACCCACCTCTGGCCCCCCAGATGCCCGAGGCATGGTGGAGTTCCAGGAGGGCGTGGAGCTGGTGGACGTGCGCGTGCCCCTCTTCATCCGGCCTGAGGATGACGATGAGAAGCAGCTGCTGGTGGAGGCCATCGATGTGCCCGTGGGCACTGCCACCCTTGGCCGCCGCCTGGTAAACATCACCATCATCAAGGAGCAAGGTTGGTCTGGGTGAGGGACGGGTCGGAGGAAGCAGGATCTGGGCTCCTTGTTCCCCCACGTCCAACTGTAGGTGGGCCTGGCCGTGTGACCTGGGCCAGTCCCTCTGTGGCTGGGCCCTCTATCTGTGAGCAGGGTAAACACCCGGGAGTGGCACTTGGTCATGGCAAGGTGCTATGTCCCCGGCCTTCGCTCTGCATCCAGAGTAGGGCTCAGGTGTGTCACCAGTCACCACAGGATGGGCACCTGGTGATGTCCTCTGAACACCCAGAAGGCCCCTCTGGCCCTGACCCCACCTTGCTCCAGGATCCACAGGGCTTGCTCTGCCCTAGACCCTGGGTCTCAGGGCTCCATCTGGGGTCCTGACCCTGCCTGACCCGTCCAGGATGCCTGTCGGACTCCTTGTTCCAGCTCCTCGACTTTTCCTTGGAGAATATTCCATCCCATTCCTTTGCCCTCCCCACAAGGGTGGGGGGTGGAGGTAACAGACCCCTGGAGTTTGGACTGGGTGTGGAGTGGGGGCTGAGGCCCCGACCCCTGACTGGCGCATGGGCTCCTTGCAGCCAGCGGGGTGGTGTCCTTCGAGCAGCCCGAATACTCAGTCAGCCGTGGGGAGCAGGTGGCCCGCATTCCCGTCATCCGGCGCATCCTGGACAACGGCAAGTCCCAGGTCTCCTACCGCACGCAGGACAACACAGCCCAGGGCAACAGGGTAAGGCTGCACCGCAGGGTCAAGGGCATGTCTGGGGAGTCCGGGGGACTGGACTGGTTCCTGCAACACAGCAGGACGTGACAGCTGCCTGGGTCCCTGGATGCTGGCTTCCCAAGGACACCTGCTCCTGCCACCCTTGGCAGGGACATCTCACTTACCCAAGTTCCAGTGACACCCTAGATGAGGCCCCATCACTGCCAGGAACTCAGGCCAAGGTGGGCATTTCCTTCTGAATTGTCCAGGAATCCATTCAGCCCACTCCTGTCCATCCTCCAATTACCCAGGATGACCAGGACATCCAGGCCTTTCCCTGTCTGCCCATCCTGGGGGCTTTGGGTTTCTCGAGCTGGGATTTAAGGACCCAGGTCCTGACCAGCTTCCCCAGCTTTGTCACTCTTGTTCCTCGCTGGGCCAAGCGGCCTGGGCAGCCCTTCCAGGCAGGGAGGGCCACGGCCCGGGCCAGTGTCCCCTCATTGCTGAGCCCAGTATCAGCCACAGCTAGAGCCAGGTGGTAGGCATGCTTGGTTTCACCTATGGCTTTTTGTTTTTGTTTTTGGTCGTTTTTGGTACGGAGGATTGAGCTCAGGGGCACTCAACCACTGAGCCACATCCCCAGCCCTATTTTATTATATTTTTTATTTATAGACAGGGTCTCACTGAGTTGCTTAGTGCCTCACATTTTTGCTGAGGTTGACTCTTGAACTCTCAATCCTCCTGCCTCAGCCTCCAGAGCTGCTGGGATTATAGGCATGCACCACTGCGCTCAGTTTACCTATATGTGTGTTTTTCTGTTTTTTTTTTTTTGTGTGTGTGTGTGTTTTGTTTTTTTTTTGCGGGGCTGGAGATTGAACCCAGGGCCTTGTGCTTGCAAGGCAAGCACTCTACCAACTGAGCTACATCCCCAGCCCACCTATAGGTTTTTGATCTGTTGATTGCTTGATTACACCAGGGACCAAACCCAGGGCCTCTTGCATGCTAGGCAAGCAATCTACCACTGAGCTACCACCAAGCCCTTGCCTACAAGTCTGAATTTATAACCAGCACTTAAAAACTAAAAATATTCATATCAAAAATTCTCTCAAGGTAATGAAGTCTGAGTTATTCAGCACATACAAGGGTCATGTCCTCACCAGGCCCAGGCAGCCTTGGTCACACTCTAGTTTTCTTTATTTCATTTCATTGATAGAACAGTTCTTATCCCTACTCCAGTGCTCCCAGTAAAAATGATCAAGAATTGGTATGCGCATAAATCCCACTTATGATGGCACATTATAAATGAGATTCTTGCCGGGCGTGGTGGTGCATGCCTGTAATCCAAGCGACTTGGGAGGCTGAGGCAGGAGGATCGCAAGTTCAAAGTCAGCCTCAGCAACTTAGCGAGGCCCTAAGCAACTCAGTGAGACCCTGTCTCTAAATATAATACAAAATAGGGCTGGGGATGTGGCTCAGTGGCCAAGTGTCCCTGAGTTCAATCCCTGGTTCAAAAAATAAATAAAAATAAAAAAATATATAAATGAGATTCTGGCTGGCTGGCTGCCTACCTTGCTCTGCTTATATACAGATGCTCGAGTATTTAACTCTTTGTATTTGGGGGGGGTACTTTGGATTAAACCCAGGATTGTTTTGCCACTAAGCCACATCCCCAATCTTTTTATTTTTTTTTTAGTTTATTTATTTATTTATTTGGTACCAGGGATCGAACCCAGGGGCACTCCACCACTGAGCCACATCCCCAGCCCTATTTTTGTATTTTATTTAGAGACAGGGTCTCACTGAGTTGCTTAGGGCCTCGCTAAGTTGCTGAGGCTGGCTTTGAACTTGTGCCTGGCTTTATTTTTTATTTTGAGACAGGGTCTCACTAGGTTGCTGAGACTGGCCTCAAACTTCCAATTCTCCTGCCTCAGCCTCCTGAGTACTGGGATTACAGACATAAGTCACTACTCCTGGCTTATTTAACTCTTTTTTAAAAAAATCATTTGTATCATTTCTTATCTTTTTATTTTAAAAAAGCTTCATGTTGGGCATGGTGGCACATGCCTGTAATCCTGGTGACTCAGGAGGCTGAGGCAGGAGGATCACTAGTTCAAAGCCAGCCTGGGCAAGTTAGAGAAGACCCTGTCTCAAAATAAAAAATCAAAAGGGCTGAGGATGTGGCTCAGTGGTAGAGCACCTTTGGGTCCAATCCCTGGACCCCTTGAAAAAAGGCATTAATATCTATATGTCTATATCTCTGTGTGTGGAGAGATTTGTGTCGTCTGCTGAACTTTTCACAGTAAGTCGTAGACATTACCTAGACTCTAACCCTTCTGCTGGGTCATTTCCCTACAAAACTACAACATGATGACCACACTGAAGAGATTTCACATTGATTATACTAGTTCTGAATAACTGATCCGTACGCGGATCTGTCTTTGCTCGCACATCCAACTGCACCCTTTACAGCTGAGAACCAGGTATCTGGCCCTGCATTTTCTGGTCCAGTGTCTGGAGTCTCCAGTGCAGTTCCTCTTTTGTGACATGAATACTTTTTAAGCGTCGACATCAATTGCTTGCCGCCAAACTCCAATAATTTCTCTACTCTTTCTTGATTTTTTTTGGTGATACTGGGACTTGAGCCCAGGGGTGCCCTACCACACTGAGCCTCATCCCCAGTTCTTTCTTTTTTTTCATTTCCTTTTTTTTTTTTAATTTTGAGGCAAGTTCTTTCTAAATTGTCCAAGCTGGCCTCAAACTTGCCATCCTCTGGTTGCAGCCTCCAGCGTCACTGGGATTACAGGTGTGGGAGCCTCCTGAGGACTCCAGATTTCTTCCACCTGCGGGCTTCCCTGTCTGTGCCTGGTGGAACCGTAGTTTGAAGCGCCACCTAGTGGTGGCATGAGGAAACCTTTTTCTTCCCAGTTGTGTACATGCCGGGCACACACCCGGGCAAGCCTGTGGGCACTGAGAGGAGAGCTGGAGCTGATGGACAGGTCCCAGCAAACAGGATCTGGCACCAGGCAGGAGCCCAGGGTTCAGACCACAGTGTCGGGGGCAGCTCTTTCCCTGGGTGGGATCTGCAAATCCCAGCTGCCCGGGGCTGGCTACCTGCTGGTGTGGTGGGCTCTCTGGTGCATCCCTCTCCCGCTCTGTGATTGATTCAAATCCTGGCCCTGCCACGGCTCCCTGAGGGAACTCGGGCAGGCTTCCTAACCCTCTATGGAACTGGGAAGTTTCCTCATCTGTAAAATGGGACAACAATATCCCTGCCCACCCAGCTGTGAGGATTAAATGAGCTGATATCTAAAGTGTTTAATGCCAGGCAGTGCTGTGTAAACAGGAGCCATTTCATGCCCACGCGTGACAGTACCATGTGGGCGTAGCTGTGACTCTGTCCTCTGAAGGCTCTAATTTCCGAGAAGTCGCATCCCCCAGCCCTGAGCTGACCCTGACCCTTCCCGTTGGCAGGACTACATTCCTGTGGAGGGTGAGCTGCTGTTCCAGCCTGGAGAGACCTGGAAGGAGCTGCAGGTGAAGCTTCTGGAGCTGCAGGAAGTAGACTCCCTCCTGCGGGGCCGCCACAGCCGCCGCTTCTACGTCCAACTTAGCAACCCCAAGTTTGGGACTCGCCTGGGCCAGCCCCACTCAGCCACTGTCATCATTGGGGACCGAGGTAGGCAGAGTCGGGTCAGCACACACAGGTGCAGAGAGAGGCTGGAGGGCCTCTCAGCTAGTCCTGCCAGACTCAGCCAGCACAAGCCCAGGAAGCCCAGGTTAATGTGAATTTCACATAAACAACAACAAAACATATTTGTTGTATAAGTAAACCCTGTATACTTATCATACTTATCCTTAAAAAGTGTTCCTTGGCTCAGTGAGGTGGCACGTGCCTGTAATCCCAGCTATTCCGAAGGCTGAAGTAGGAGGATTACAAGTTTGAATCCAGCCTCAGCAACTTAAATTAAAAAGAATAGGGCTGGGCGTGGTGGCGCACGCCTGTAATCCAAGTGACTCGGGAGGCTGAGTCAGGAGGATCATGAGTTCAAAGCCAGCCTCAGCAACTTAGCGAGGCCCTAAGCAACTCAGTGAGACCCTGTCTCTAAATAAAATACAAAATAGGGCTGGGGATGTGGCCCAGTGGCTGAGTGTCCCTGAGTTCAATCCCCGGTCCCCCCCCCAAAAAAAAGAATAGGGATGTAGCTTAGTGGTAGAGCACCTGGGTTCTGTCCCCAGGACTGCAAAGAAAACAAAAGTGTTGGTAGCCCTTCCCTTGGCCAGAGGCTGAAATCAATGGCCACAGGCTCCATTTGACCTCAGCCTCAAGTGGATGTTCCTGGAAGCCAGTTAGTTCCCATCAGTTCTTAGCCTCCACTGGGGTGGTGTCTATGAGTCCATCCCTGAGAGCTTCCTGCTGGGAAGATGGGAGAAAAGGGCAAGGGAGTGGGAGGAGATGGGGCAGGGAGCCGGTGTTGACTGTCAAGGGAGAAAGGGGGGCTGGGGATATGGCTCAGCGGGTAGAGCGCCTGCCTCGCAAGCACAGGGCCCTGGGTTCAATCCCCAGCACCCTCAAAAAAAAAAAAAAGGGAGAAAGGGGCTTTCCAGCAGACAGCCCCCTGTGCCACCAACTCCTCGGTGAGGCAGGCAGGCCGGCCGGTCTTAGTTGAACCTCTGACGAGGGAGCCAGGGGTGTTTAACTGAGTCTCTGGCGCCCCTCGTGGTGAAGGGGTGTCTGAGCCCGCTGTCCCACCCTACCTTGGTCCAGTAGATGAAGTGGACCGGAGCCACACAAATCAGACAGCGTCATCACCACCACCTCCCCGTGGCGACCTGGGTGCCCCACAGAACCCCAATGCCAAGGCTGCTGGGTCCCGGAAGATCCATTTCAACTGGCTGCCTCCTCCTGGCAAACCGATGGGGTACAGGGTAAGCTGGGGGCAGGGGGCAATGACAGGTGGCCAGGGAGGTCTGGCACCACCACCATCAGAGAGGTAGACTGCGCTGAGGGACGGGGAGGACACCCTTGGAACCAGTAGGTCCAAGCAGGAGTGGATGGAAGGAAGCCTGTCTGCACCCCGGGAGAAGAGCCATTCCTGAGTTTTTCAGACATTTTCTCTCCTTCTTAGAATGAGCTTCCTCCCCCTGCCCAGGAGAGCCCCTGCTCTGCCCCAACCCTGCCCTGTGAGCCCCCAGAGCCTCAGTGTCTCATCTGTGCAAAGGAAAACATAAGGCAGGGGTTAGTGGAGGGACAAGTGGCTTCGGAGTTTGTCTCTTCCCTCTGACCAGTGCCCCTCCCTTGAGCAGGTGAAGTACTGGATCCAGGGTGACTCCGAGGCTGAAGCCCACCTGCTTGACAGCAAGGTGCCCTCGGTGGAGCTCACCAACCTCTACCCATACTGTGACTATGAGATGAAGGTGTGCGCCTACGGGGCACAGGGCGAGGGTCCCTACAGCTCCCTGGTGTCCTGCCGCACCCACCAGGAAGGTGAGGCCTGTTCACGTCCCTTCTTCCGTTCCCAGCTACCCCGATGTCGGTGTGCCCAGCCTGCCATACTCCCCACCTCCCGGAGCCCAGCCCTCCCTCTGTCACTGACAGGGCTCTTCCTGTCCCAATCCCAGTACCCAGTGAGCCCGGACGCCTGGCCTTCAATGTCGTCTCCTCTACGGTGACACAGCTGAGCTGGGCAGAGCCAGCTGAGACCAACGGCGAGATCACAGCCTACGAAGTCTGCTATGGCCTGGTCAATGAGGACAACCGTAAGGACTGGGACCCTCCTTCCTGGCCCCAGGGATGGCCTCAGTGGAAGGGGACGGCAGAGAGCCAGAAGGAGATCTGGGCTCTGAGTCACCCCTGGGTACTTGAGGGCCGTCATCCCAGTCAGTGTGTAAGCCTGAGAGGCTTTGTGAGGCTTTTGGTCACAGATGGGCTCTGCATCCCAAGGGAGGCAAAATGGTGCATGTATAGGGCTGGGGATGTAGCTCAGTTGGTAGAGTGCCTGCCTCACAAGCACAAGGCCCTGGGTTTAATCCCCAGCACTGCAAAAAAAAAAAAAAAAAAGGACTGAGGATGTAAAAAACCCCTGGGTTCGATTCCCAGTACCAAACCCCGCCCCCCAAAAAAGCACAACTGAACAAACAAACAAACAAAAAACAAAAAAGGAAAGAAAAGAAAACACAGGATGAGCTGGGAGTGTGGCACCTGCTCATCGGACCAGCAACTCCTGAGGCAGAGGCAGGAAGATCACAAATTCCAGGCCAGCCTGGGCACCAGTGAGAGTCTGTCTTAGAAAACAAAAAGGGCTGGCGTTATGGCTCAGTGGTACAGCTCCCTGGGTTTAATCCCCCAGGGATTAAAAACCTAAAAAATAGAAAACATTAAAAATAAAACAGAGGATACCCTAAAATTTCTAAACATATTTTTAATAGGATATTTCATATATTTTGTCTGGGGATCCTAAACCAGAACACCTGGGAGAACCCTTCTTTCTCCCTGGTCCACCCTTCTCAGCCCTGGAAGGGGGGCAAGAGTGGAGGATCCCCACCAACTGTCATGATGAAGTGTCCTGGCTCAGGGACCGCTGCACACCCTGCCTCTGCCTGGTTGGTCCTAGTGATGGAGAGCAGACCACCCCCACAGGGCTGGAAGGAGAGGCAGTGGAACCCTGGTGCTAGGGAGGGTCTAAGGGCAGGCTTTGACTTAATTCACAGAGGGGTTTCTAGGAGTCTTCCCCTTTTGGAGCACCTGGTTCACATCTCTGCAGACTCCGAGGGCCAGTGCACATTAGAGCTGATCTGTGCAATTAGGGGTGCGTACCTGTAATCCCAGTGACTCAAGAAGGCTGAGGCAGGAGGATCACAAGTTCAAAACCAGCCTCAGCCATTTGGTGAGGCCTTAAGCAACTTGGTGGGACGCTGTCTCAAAAAGAAGGGCTGGAGGTGTGACTAAGTGGTTAGGCATGCCTGTGTTTAATTCCCAGTACCAAAAAACAAAAAAAGAGAGGGAAGGAAGGAAGGAAGGAAGAAGGAAGGAAGGAAGGAAGGAAGGGAGGGAGGGAGGGGGGGGGACAAGGAAGGAATAAATTAATTAATTTTAAATTAGTTAATTAATTCAGAGTCACAGTGAAATATTAGTGTCAGGACCCCTATGTGGTGACCTGACAGGGCAGTGGACAGTGGGACTTTGAGCATCAGACTTGGGAGAGGGGCTGCTCATCACTCTTTACTAACCAGGCCCACTGAGCACCAAGTTTCTTGGCAGCCACGTCACACCTCCGCTTAGTGTGAGCTCATGACACTTGGTCCACTCACGGGCCACAGCGGGGAGGTCTCTGACTTGACCTTTAACCCCAGGAGTGACCCACAGCCCAAGGCCATCCCTGATGGTTTCAGCCCTGGCTCCAGCATGTGCCGGGCTGGGGCTAGGGGCACCTGCGTTTTGGTGGGTATCCGTTTCCTTCCTCCCATGAGCTGACAGAGATTTGAGGAGGGTGGGTCAAGGTCAGGTCCCGCTACCCGGCTGACCTAGCTAGCCACATCACACCTTTTGCAATTGTAGATTGACAGAATGGCTTTATTGTATTTTTTTTTTTTAAATATGGTGCTAAGGATTGAACTCAGTGCCTCACATGCGCTAAGAAGCACTCTGCCACTGAGCCCCAGCCCCTGACCTGACTTTTGAGCAAAGCTTTTTGAGCACAGTTGTATGCTGTGGTGCTCATCGAGCTTCTCAGTGGTCATTTTCAAGAAGTCTCCTTTGCCAGGCACAGTGGTGCCCACCTGTAATCCCAGTGGCTCAGGAGGCTGAGGCAGAAGGATCATGAGTTCAAAACCAGCCTCAGCAGCTTAGTGAGGCACTGAGCAACTCAGTGATACCCTGCCTCTAAATAAAACTTTAAAAAGGGCTGGGGATTGTGGCTCAGTGGTTAAGCACCCCTGGGTTCAATCCTCGTACCAAAAAAAAAAAAAAATTTTTTTTTTTTCCTTTGAAACTTTTGGGAAACTGGGACATTTTCTAGTCTCCTTTCTTTTATGTCTTCTCTGGTTCTCTGCATCTTCCAACATAGTGGGCCCACCCAGCCCTGCCTGGGCCCAGGTGTTCTAACTCAGAACCCAGAGTGCCCTGGTGTGACTAGCCTCTGCTTCACCCCACCCTGTCCCCATAGCCTGCTCCGTCCTAAATTGTAGCCTCCCTGAGCCCACTTCTGTCATCCTGCCCTGGCTCCTGGGGCCACAGCACCCTGAGGGCAGAAGGTGTGCGGGTGCCTCCACTCTGCTTCCTCCACCTGGCCTTTGGGGCTGGGTTGTCAACTGCAAGCATGGTGAAAGAATGTGTCCTGAGAGTCGCTTCAGCTCTTGAGCCGGCCTCCTGTGGAGCCATCTGGACATAGGACTGTTTGTTAATCCATAAAGGTGACAACAGGGCCACCTTGAGTCTAGTGTTGACCTGCTACTTATTTAGCAATGAGTCCTTCTGATACCTGGTGACACCTCCCTAAGCCAGTCACACCCAGGTTCAAGGGGCTCAGCAGGGCAGGAGCTCAGCAGCTGCAGGCTCCCGGCTTGCTCCCCTCTCCCAGCCGTAAACAACCTGCTAGGTCAGGGGCTGGGCTGGGACCAGGATGGGACCAGGATGGAACCTGGAGGATCCCTCTGAAGCACCCTCCTTGCCCCAGGACCCATTGGGCCCATGAAGAAGGTGCTGGTGGACAGCCCCAAGAACCGGATGCTACTCATCGAGAACCTGCGGGAATCCCAGCCGTACCGCTACACGGTGAAGGCGCGCAACGGGGCAGGCTGGGGGCCTGAGCGGGAGGCCATCATCAACCTGGCCACCCAGCCCAAGCGGCCCATGTCCAGTGAGTACTAGAGGGGAGGTGCAGGGCAGATGGGGGGACAGAAGGCTGCAGTGGGGGCTGTGGCTCACCTCCTCCCACCCTGCAGTCCCCATTATCCCAGACATCCCCATCGTGGACGCCCAGGGTGGCGAAGACTATGAAAGCTTCCTCATGTACAGTGACGACGTTCTGCGTTCCCCGGCAGGCAGTCAGAGGCCCAGCGTCTCTGATGACACTGGTGAGTCGGATTCATGAAAGGACAGTGGGGGTAATGGGCATGGGGTAGGCTCCCCCTGGTGTCCAGACAGAGTAAAGCAGCCAGCAACTACTCGGCATGGAGGTCAACAGCAGAAGTCCCCTCTCAGCCTCAGATACATATCCAGAGTCCATGATTTGGGTGCACTGGGTGCACGGAGAGGACGCAGCTATTGTGGCCCTCTTCAATCCTGCACTTCTGTGTATGAGAACACATAGAAAACTGCTGGGGGCAGATGCACACAGGCCTGCACGCACATTCGTGGCTTACACACTGGGACTACTGCTTTGTGATCCGATGGTTAACCTGCTGCGCAGTGGAGTCGGGACACCTCCCAGAGGCAGGCCTAAGTGAGAGGGGCAGGCCTACCCCAGGAGCCCTGGGCAGCCACTTCACAGGGGTGGGGCAAGCTGATGAGGCAGTGATGCCCACTGGCTCTGTTCCTCCTCGATTCCTGGCACAGTATTGCAAAAACAGCCCTTAGCAGGGAACTACTGGGTGCAGCTTTAGCTCCGGCTCCACTGTGGGACACACACGTGCTCTGTGCCTGTTTTTTGATCTGAAAAATGGGATGCCAATCACACAATGCCAGGGGTGGGAAATCCTCCAGGACACGTTTTATCATTTGTATTTTTCTCCTTCCCTGTCTCAGGGTTCCTGGTAAGCACTTGTCCCCGCTGAGCTTGGGCTTATGGAAATGTTTTGAGGGTCTGCTACTATTAGCATCCTGGGGCTTCTGGAACTGTCCCTGGGAGGCTGACAGGGGAGAGATTACTCTCCTTTGCACAGTTGGGAAATTGAGGCTCAGGGCGTTTAACTAACAAGGGAAACCTCATAGTAGGTGACAAGGTCCAGGTTCCACCCAGGTCTGTGGCTGGTGCTGTGTCTTTCTTCCCAAGTTGTGGTCAAAGCTACCTAAGCCCGTTTGGAATGGGGACAAGGGTTTCTCCTGTCATGGGCTTCTCCGTCGCTGCAGCACAGGGGCACCCACATCCCTGGACACCAGGTTCTGTTTCTGGCCTCTCTCGGTCCTCCTTGGGGCCCCCAGCCCTGGCGCCCCCGGCAGTGCCATAGCGGCCCTTCGTTGTTCCCAAGGCAGCGGCTGGAACTTCGAGCCCCTACTGGGGGAGGAGCTGGACCTGCGGCGCGTCACGTGGCGGCTGCCTCCGGAGCTTATCCCGCGCCTGTCGGCCAGCAGCGGGCGCTCCTCCGACGACAGCGGCGCGGGGAGTGCGGCTGGGGAGGGCAGCAGCCGGGCCCGCAGCGCAACGCCCCGGCCCCCCGGAGGTGACCGCCTTCCTGGCCGCACCCGGCACTGCTGAGGCTCGCTTGCGCCTGCTGGCTGGGACCCAGGGCCCCAGCTTTGGCCGGGCTGCTCACTGAGATGCCCGCCAGGCCAGGGGCTTGCAACTGCGTGCAGACGGGCGGAGTAGCCGAGTGCCGCCCAGGGCAGGCGTTTGGACTCTCCCTGAGGCAGGACAGGAAGTGACTCTCATGATGCCTGCCCAGCTGGGGCAACCAGCTTCAGAAAGTTGTGTCAGGAAAAGATGCTCGTACCCAAACAGACCCTCAGGGACCTCCAGGATTTGAGGACAGGCTTTGGGCTGTCCCCGAAGGCCAGGCAGGTCCCACAGCTGGGTCAGCTATGCTCAGATAGTCATAGCATGGAGCCAGAGAACACGGGCTGGGAAGGGTTGTGTGGCCCTCTGGACTCCTCTGAGGGTACAGGGCCCCCACCATGGTAGTTTGAGGGAGACTGGTATTTTACTCCCAGGCTCCCCAGAAGGGAACCCCAGGGATCCACAGGGCCACAGCCTGCCCCTTAGGGCTGCAGGTCTGGTGCAGGCCTGACTGACTGACCCTCTCTCCTCCTGCAGAGCACCTGGTGAATGGGCGGATGGACTTTGCCTTCCCAGGCAGTGCCAACTCCCTACACAGGATGACGGCGGCCAACGCCACCTATGGCACCCACCTTAGCCCACACCTGCCCCACCGCGTGCTGAGCACCTCCTCCACCCTCACTCGGGACTACCACTCACTGACCCGCACGCAGCACTCACAGTCGGCCACGCTGCCCAGGGACTACTCCACGCTCACCTCCCTCTCCTCCCAGGGTGAGCAACCTCCACCAACCCTGCCTTGCCCATCAACCACCTCATTCCAGCTCCTAGGTTTGGGCTGTTGGCCTGCCGGTCCCTACTGCCCACCCTCCACATCCTGTCCCTCTCACTCTTGTTTTGTCCTGCCCTAGGCCTCCCTCCCATCTGGGAAGACGGGAGGAGCAGGCTTCCGCTGTCCTGGGCCCTGGGGTCCTGGAGTCGGGCTCAGATGAAGGGGCTCCCTCCCTCCAGGGGCTCACGAGATTCTATAATCCTGGCTGGGCAGCCAGCAGCACCCTTCTGGGGCCCAGGTAGTTGTGGGGTGGCCATCCTGTCTCTGGCTGTCCTGCTCCATCTGCCAACCATCACAGCCACTGCCTGTGCCCACCCACTGCCTTAGCCTCATTCCATTCACAGGACCCTGCCCTCCCCGAGGAGCTAACCACTGCCCCACACTCATCAGCGCTGACGCCTAACACGGCCTCTGCCCTGCCAGGGTGTGGGCTGGGGTGGGTCAAGAAGAGGGGCCTGGCCAGCCGAGCAGGGAGCAGGGTGGGAGCTGGCGGACTCAGAGGGCTCACCCTCTCAGCACAGGCAGGGTCTCCACCCACTCCAAGGACCAGTGGAAGGTGCTGGGCAGCCTGGACAGTGTTCCAGGGGAACAAGCTGCCTGGCCAGCTGAGGACGATGCAGAGACCCCAGCTCCTTGCCCTGACTGTGATGTCCTGTCTCCAGATTCTCGAGCTGCCATAGGCGTGCCTGATACACCCACCCGCCTGGTCTTCTCAGCCCTGGGGCCCACATCTCTGAAAGTGAGCTGGCAGGAGCCACAGTGTGAGCGCCTGCTGCTGGGCTACAGCGTGGAGTACCAGCTGCTGAGCGGGGGTGAGGCGGGGCTGCTGCTGGTGGGGGTGCAGCCCTTGCAGGCCTGGGCCCGTGCTGTGAGCACCCCAGTGGGGTCGAGAACCTACCCAAGGCCGTGTGCATAAGCCCACCCCATCTTCTTGAGGTCTCACCCATCTCCCTGCATCTCCTGCTTATTTCCCATGCTAGGTTTTGCCTAACGAGGCCTCATGGACCAAGGCCTTCCCTGGTCTGAGTGACCTTAGTAGGAACTGGGAAGTGGCATGACCTAGACCGCTGACCAGAGTGTAGGATTTCGCCAGCACATGGGTGGGACTGCAGGCTCCACCTGGGTCTTGTATGGTACACAACCTAAACCAACATATCACACTGTACCCCTACCATGGGCAGCCCTGAATGCTGACCAGATGTTGATGGCAGCTAGGGAAGGGGGGATCAGGACAGGGTGGGGGTAAAGCTGCTCTACTGTCTGCCCTCACCCAACCTCCAGGGGAGCTACACAGGCTCAACATCCCCAACCCTGGCCAAACTTCTGTGGTGGTGGAAGACCTCCTGCCCAACCACTCCTATGTGTTCCGTGTGCGGGCCCAGAGCCAGGAGGGCTGGGGCCGAGAACGTGAGGGTGTCATCACCATTGAATCGCAGGTGCACCCACAAAGCCCACTCTGCCCCCTGCCAGGTGAGTGGTCCTCCAACAGCTGCCACCATGCCCATCACACACCCACCCACTGACATTGTCTCTCTGCTGCCCCAGGATCTGCCTTCACTCTGAGTACCCCCAGTGCTCCAGGCCCACTGGTATTCACTGCCCTGAGCCCTGACTCTCTGCAGCTGAGCTGGGAGAGGCCACGGAGGCCCAATGGTGACATCCTCGGCTACCTGGTGACCTGTGAGATGGCCCAAGGAGGAGGTACTGCCCACCCTGAGGATAGGGATGGCCGTGGAGTAGTGGCTACAGGGGTTGAAGGCCTCTTCCCATGCAGGGCCAGCTACCACATTCCAGGTGGATGGAGACAACCCTGAGAGCCGGCTGACTGTGCCTGGCCTCAGTGAGAACATGCCCTACAAGTTCAAGGTGCAGGCCAGGACTACTGAGGGATTCGGGCCAGAGCGTGAGGGCATCATCACCATTGAGTCCCAGGATGGAGGTAGGGCATCCCTTCTTCACCCCAATTCCTCCAGTCACGCCTTCTCCTGCCATCCCCTCACAGGCCAATCTGCCCCCTCCAGGTCCCTTCCCGCAGCTGGGCACCCATGCTGGGCTCTTCCAGCACCCACTGCAAGGCGAGTACAGCAGCATCACCACCACCCACACCAGTACCACTGAGCCCCTCCTCATGGGTGAGTTACCACCAGAGGCAGGGCCCTCTTTGACAACCCTGGGGCCCTCAGGAGTGGGAGGTAGGACTGCTGACCCTGTTCCTCGGCCCATGCCTGCATATGCTGGCTCCCAGGAACACAGAGCCAAATGCAGGGGGACCAGGCAGCAGCCTTCAAACTTCTTCCCCTACAGATGGACTGACCCTGGGGTCCCAGCACCTAGAGACAAGTGGCTCCCTCACCCGGCACGTGACCCAGGAGTTTGTGAGTCGGACACTGACTACCAGTGGAACCCTCAGCACCCAGGTGGACCAACAGTTTTTCCAAACATGATTCCCCAAACTCACTAGTGTCCTGGAAGCTGGGTCCCCTCCCCGCCTTCTCTCTGCAGCACTTCCTAAGCTACTCCATCCTTGGACACCCCCTGGGGCCCAGCCCACCTGCATGCTGACCACAGAGCCAGCACCACTTGCCACAGAGCAGGGAGCAGTTTTTCTCTAGGAAGCATGAAGGGGGCAGAGGTCCCAGAAGGCTCTTTGGCTGCCCCTGCCCCACCTTGGCCCAAACCTATTTGTAACCAAAGAGCTGGGACCAGGACAAGGACCCAGCCTTTGTTCTGCACTAAATAAAAAGATTTTGCTACTGCTCGGCTATCTGGTCCTCAGGAGCCGAGTGCCAGCCAGGTAGAGCAGTGACTCTGACAATATCCTCTTCTCCGACCCCCAAGCACACACCCACCTCCAGAGGCAGGCGAGCACCACAGTCAGAGGCAGGTTTATTAAACACCCAGATGAGGAAGGTGGGGCCAGACACAGAGCCTGGGGTAATCAGCCCTGTCCTGCCTAGCAGGGCCTCTTTGACAACCCTGGGGCCCTCAGGAGTGGGAGGTGGGACAGCTGACCCTGTTCCTCAGCCCATGCTTGCATAAGCTGTCCCAGGGGTGCCTCACAAGCACAACACCTTGGCTCCATCAGCAGCCTGGGAGAGGTAGAAGGTGGCGGTACCGCTGTACTGCTCCTGGGGGAGAGAGATGCAGGCTGAGTGATGGGGGCCCTGGGACTCCACCTCTCCTGCCTCCGAGGCTCTAGTGCTTACCAACCTGTATGCGCTGCATGGTGCGGGAAGCAGCAGAGGCCTCTAGCAGTGTCACTGTGCAGCCACCAAAGCCGCCACCTGTCATGCGACTGCCATAAACCCCAGGCACGGACAGTGCAGCCTCAACCAGTTGGTCTAGCTCAGAGCAGCTCACCTCGTAGTCATCCCTGCAGATGATACAGGAGAGGTCAGCCTGGGACCCACCTGTGCCCAAGAGGTGCAGGCTGCTCTAGGGCCTCACCTGAGTGAGTGGTGACTCTCCACCATGAGGCGGCCAAAGGCTCTGTAGTCCCCACGGCTCAAGGCAGCTGCTGCCTGGGCTGTGCGTTGGATCTCACCCACCACATGCCGTGCCCGCCGGAAGCCCTCCTTGCTCACCAGCTCTCTGCCAGCTAGGGAAGAACAAGGGTCAACAGTCCCACCTCCCACTCCTGAGGGCCCTAGAGGCAGGACAGGCGGATTAGCCCAGGCCTGGCTCTGAAGAGCTGCCTCCTCACTAACAAATGGGACAACTGCGTCACTTTATCACCCAGGGTGCAGGGAAGCCTGCAGGAGACTGCACAGGACTTCCCGCAGGCTGTTGGAATGGCGGTGCTCGATAGACAGCTGCTTAAGCACCACACTCCCACCTGGACTCCTGGGGCTTTCAAGATGAGTGGAAACACAGTGCACCCTTCGAGAGGACACAAAAGCTGGGCTGGGTGGTGCATGCCTTGGGTGGCAGAGCCAAGAGGATCGGGAGTTCAAAGCCAGCCTCAGCAACTTAACGAGGCCCTAAGCAACTTAGCAAGACCCTGTCTCTAAATAAAAGAATCTTTTTTTAAAAAAGGCATGGAGATGTGGCTCAGTGGTTAGCACCCTGGGTTCATTCCTTGGTGCCAAAAAAACAAAGAGATGCAAAAAAAAAGTCTTGGGCTGTGGTTGTGGCTCAGTGACAGAGCACTTGCCTAGCATGTGTGAGGCACTGAGTTCAATTCTCAGCACCCCATAAAACAAATAAATAAATATATTGTACCCATCTACAACTAAAAATATTCATTTAAAAAAAAAAAAAGCAATCTTAAGATTTCAGGCAGGGCTGGGAGTGTAAGAGTGTAGACCACCTGCCTGGCACATGTGAGGCCCTGTTTTTCAGCCAACACACGCCCATAACCCCACAGGAGGCTAAAGCAGAAGGATCACAAGTTCAAGGCTAACCTCAGCAACTTATTAAAACCCTGTCTCAAAAAAAATTTCAAGGGGTTGGGGATATAGCCCAGTGGCAGAGTACCCCTGGGTTCAATCCCTAGCACTGAAGGGGAAAAAAGAAAAATGATTTCAAGCATCCCTACTGAGACTAGAGAGTTTTGGGGGAAATGCCAGAGCATGGCAAATGGCCTTGAAGATCAGCAGGGTAACGGCCACCAGCAGCAGCAGGGACCCCAGCCATATCTGGAAGAGACAGAGGTTCTCACCCTCCAGTTCCTCCAGTCGCACCTCCCGAAGGCTCTCCTTGCCTAGTGCCTTGGCCACTTCTTCACACTGGCGTCGTCGCAGGGGGTACTCACTGGAACCCAGGGAGTGGCGGACATTGGAATTAGTGATGAGTACGGCCAGCTTGGGGTCCGACAGTGGCACCAGGCTTGTCTCCAGGGACCTGGTGTGGAGTTGGATTAGGGAAGATGACAAGGCCGAGGATCTGCTTGCCAGGCCAGGCAGTAGGCATGCTCCACCGAGGAGCTCCTGATTATGAGGTGGGAGGGTGTAAGGGGAGCCCCTGACCTGCAGTCAATGAGCAGCGCGTGGCCCTTCTGCCCCAGCAGTGCGATGAGCTGATCCATGATGCCACAGGGCACCCCTGCAAAGCTGTGCTCGGCCCGCTGACACACCTGGGCCCGGGCAGCTACTGCCCCCGAGTCTGTGGCACAGGGTGAGGTAGGGAAGCTGGGGCCCAGGAGGGAGCACGAGAGGTGGCCACATGGGAGCAGCAGTAGCAATGCCTGACAGGAGAGGACACTCCCCACTCCCCCTCCCTAAACCACCACAGGGGAAGAGTTCTGACCAGAGAGACCTCAGGCAAGGAGGGTGGGGCTGGGACTAGGGCCTAGGTGGTACCTGGGCAGAGCTGCTGGAGGAAGGTGTACGTGGCCACTTCCAGGGATGCCGAGCTGGACAGCCCACCCCCCAAGGGCACTGAGCTGACCACCACTGCACTGAAGCCAGGGATGGGGGAAGCTGCAGTAGAAAGAATGGTGATGGTAAGATGGACGCTGAAAGGATGGGCACAGGAAGAGCATGTGTCCTCACAGGAAGGAAGGCAGCCGGGTAGCTGCTTCTAGTCCATGTGTCTCAATTGTCAGGCCAACAACCTGCTGGTGCCAAAGGGCTCACTGCCCTCCATCCTCTGGCCACCTGAGATTACTGGGGCAGTCTTTCTAGTTATCCTAGATATCCTGATTTAGGGCTCTGGAGGTCAGCAAATTGGGGTTTGATTCCTGGCTCCTCTAGACATGTAAAAGGAAACCCAGGGCAAGTTCTGGAACATCTTGAGGCATCGGTTTTCTCATTGGTACAGTAGGATATTTCTCCTTGCAACTTTCCCCAGTGTATTAGATTAAGGGCCTTGCGGCTGTGAGGTGACAATCCTAGTGGCAGCATGAATTTTACCCATACCTGGGTAGTGCTGAATCACTCCCTTGACATAGTTGGCCCATCGGGGAGTTCCAGGCTCCAGTGACCGATGCACTGTGGGCAGTGGAAACTGCAGCCGCTGGGGCTCATCAGCATCTTTAGAGGTGGTGAGAAGAGAAACAAGCCCATCTGTTCGGGGGCTGCCCACCAGCAGGGTCACAAGCTCCAATGCCTGACAGGAGAGATAGGAGTATGTGGAGCTTATACCAGCTAATGGAATACCCTTAAAAGAAACCCTCCAATGACACAGATTCCAGCCAAGGTTCTGCCACCTGGGACATACAGGGAGGTGAAGGGCAACAGCTCAACTAGAAGGGAATGAGGTGTGGCTCAAGGAGGGGCCTGAGTGCTGAGTTGGCCTAGGGGGCTTGAGCTCTGCCCCCTGGGTATTCAGAGGTGGGGCCAGCAGCAGCAGGAATGCAAACCTGAACTCTGCCCCGAGTAAGGGCTCCCAGCTGTGGCGCAAGAGGGAGAGCTAGCTCCAAGGGAAAACAGGATCAGAGGAGCCCCATGCCTTCCCATTTGGGGATGCCTTCGGATGGATGTGGATGGATTCACCATAACTACTAACTTCCCAACCTGCAGGGTGGGGCCCAACGCCCAGGTTGAGAGCTGGAAGGTAACACTCAAGGTCACACGCCAAGAACCAGGTGTGAGACCTTCAAGCAGGTCCCCAACCCTTTCTGGGTTTGTTTCCTCCTCTGTAAACGGAACGTGCTAGACCAGGAGGCTGAGGGCTCCATTCTCCCAGGCCTGTGGTTATGGCCTCACAGAGGCCAGAAGCAGGAAGTGTTCGCCTTCTACCTGCTACATAGGGCCCACATTTTAAGGGGAACACGGTCCCCACGGCTGAGGTCGAGGGCCAGCAACCCCCAGAGGGCCGACTTGGGTGAAAAGGCGTCCGCATCCCCTCTCCGGCTATAGCTTTCTCTCTTCGCACGCGGAAAATGGCCTGCCCCAGGGTCTCTCCCTGGTGCACGACTCTCCCACTCCACTGCCCGCCCCACATTCCAGCGGGACAGAGCGCATTAGCGAGCCCCCGCCGCCCGCCCTTCTCCGCGGCGGGGCGGCGGGCCCAGGGGCTCCCCCGCGCAGCCCCTCACCATGGGCAACACCAGGCCCTGGTTGTAGTCCGTGTGCTCCCCGATGAGGTTGACGCGGCCCGGCGCCGACACGGCCAGCTCGGGCTCGGCCCCGAACTCCTCCCGGAAGGCTCGCCGGGCCTCGGCCAGCAGCTCCTGGACCTGGGGCGGGCTCGAAGCAGCCATGACGCCAGACTGCAGCTCGGCGCTCCGCGGCGCGGGATGCTGGGGGCGGGGCCGCGCGCGGCGGGTGCGCACATTCCTGCCCGGCGCCCCGCCCCCGGCCCGGCCGGCCCCGCCTCCGCTCGCTGAGCGCAGCGGGACCCATCCACCTGCTGCGCTTCGCTCCCTCAAGCGCCAGGAACACGTGAATCCGAGTGGGATTCTGTGCTGCCAATGATGTCGTTCTCTCTGAACCTTGGGGAAGACCAATGGCGACCACTTGAACGAGTATGGGCTTGCGTGGCACTTTGCACAACTGAAAAACCTGGCCTGCCTTTCCCTGACCCTGCGGCTGTTGGTGGACTAACCTCCACCAAAACACAGCCGGAGCAGTGGAGCTGGCAACTCGGCAGACCTGAATTCCCAAAGGCATCTCCTAGGGCTTCAGGGGCAGGAGCTATGAGAAGTCATGGATCTCTAAGTGTGACACAGTATGGAGACACGAACAGGCATGTTTGGTGGTGACAGGAAGTCGTTTTTTAAACCTCCTTTTCTAGGGTGGACCCAGTTCCTAGGTATGGAGGATTGAGGAGGATGGCAATGGCCCAGACCCTCTTTGAGGTACCAACCAACTGCCTAAGGTAGGTCACACTGTGGGCCCCAGGAGATGCTTCTTCACCCTGAAGCCTTGGTGTCAAATGCATGGTCTCAACCTTTGCCTGGATGCCTGTCCACATCCGCCTACCCTGCATGTGGGTATGGTTTGTGACTGAGCTGTGGCCAGACATATAGCTTGGGGCCTGCTGAGTGGTTTGCTCAGATTAGAGCACTGCATTCAAAAAGCAGCTCATGGGGTTCTTAATCCCAGCTGCTCAGGAGGCTGAGGCTAAGGGATCACAAGTTCCAAGCCAGCCTCAGCAGTTTAGCAAGGCCCTAAGTGACTCAGCAAGACCTGCCTCTAAACAAAATATTAACAAAGGGCTGGGGATGTGGCTCAGTGGTACAGCACCCCTGGGTTCAATCCCCAGTACCCACAAAAATAAATAAGTTGGTGAAAATTTAAAAAAACAAACTAGAGATTGAACCCAGGGTCATTTTACCACTGAGCTACCACTGAGCTCCATCCCTAGTTCTTTTTTATTTTTTATGTTGAGACAGTCTTACTAAGTTGCCCAGACTATCCTGAAACTTACCAAGTTTCCTGCCTTCAGCTTTTCAGTTGCTGGAATTACAGGTGTACATTACCACCCCAGCTGAAAACAACTCAGTAAAAATGGGCATGGCCTTTGGGTGTAGCTTAGTAATAGAATGTGTGCTTAGCATGCATGAGGCCCTGAATTCAGTCCCCAGCACCACATAAATAAATAAATACATACATACATAAATAAATAAAAGGTGAATTGTATAGTATGTGTATTATATCTCAGTAAAGCTGCTTTTAAAAATAGGAAAAGGGTAGCCAGGCATGGTGGCGCACGCCTGTAATCCAAGTGACTTGGGAGGCTGAGTCAGGAGGATCTCGAGTTCAAAGCCAGCCTCAGCAACTTAGTGATGCCCTGAGCAACTCAGTGAGACCCTGTCTCTAAATAAAATACAAAATAGGGCTGGGGATGTGGTTCAGTGGCCG
>JAJEJO010051654.1:0-54024 GCA_020662805.1 Glaucomys volans
TTTTTTTAATCTCTAAATATAGGATGATTTCAACAGCATATAGAGGTAATTTGACTTCCTGTCTTCCTATTTGTATCATTTCATTTCCTTTTTTATGTCACTGCTCTGACTAGAGTTTCAAGAGCTATGTTGAATAGAAGTGGTGAAAGTGGATATTCTTGTCTTGTTCCTGATTTTGGAGTAAATGCTTTCCCTTTTTCTCTGTTAGCATGATGTTGGCTTTGCGTTTGTCATGTGTATGCCTTATCATGTTGGGATATGTTCCTTCCATCCCTAGTTTCTCCATTATTTTTAGCATAAATAGATGCTGGACTTTGTCAAAGACTTCTTCCACATCTATTGAGATGATCATATAATTCTTGCCTTTATCTCTACTTAGGTGGTGAGTTCATTTATTGATTTGCATATATTGAACCAATCTTGCATCCCTGGTATTAAAGGCATTTGATTATAGTGTATAATCTTCTTTTTCAAAAAAGAGAATCTTTAAATTAACTTTAAAGTTGAAATCTTGAGCATAAAATTGCTCTCATTAGATTTTTAGTTGATTCTAATTACCACAGTGAATAATAATAAGGACACCTAATATAAAATCTCAGAATTGAATATTATCTTTAGGTTTAACTAAATTTGTTAAGCAATCTCTTGACTTGTTTCTTCTTCACCTGTATACCAGAATCAATAATTTTTAAATCACAATTTTTAAGTGATAAAATATACTTAAAAAGCATATCATAGTTTGTCACTATGTATTCTTTCAAAAATGGATACCTAATTTATACATGAGATTAATAAAAATGATATTTTCAAAGATAATAATGATTTTTTTCATACAGAGTAATGAAGGCCAACCACTAGTGGAATAATACATACAAAATCCTAGGGGAAAATTTATCCAAAACTTTTCCAGGTATAAGTTCAGGAAAAGTACTCCTTAAAATAAAGGGAAAACAAAGTCATCACTAGATAAATAAAAATGAAGCGATACTGCTGATTTAGAACTACCCTTTGTACAGCACTGAAGCCCTTCAGGCTGAATGGAAATGATAGAACAGGGTGACTTAAATCCCCAGGAAGGAATGAGAAACACAGAAATGATAAAATGTGTTCAAAGACACAAAAGACTATACAGATGTCCTCTCTGCGTCTAAATTTATTTTAACATCTGCTTTGTCTGATGTTATAACATCTACCTAATATTTTTACAGCTCTTGTTTTCAGGGTATATCATTTGCATTCTGTTACCTTCAACCTATTTGTGTGTATATCTATAAATTTGTCTCTTTGTCTTCACTCTTACATTTATTAGATATGTAGACATAAACAGCACTGGCGGCTGAAAGAGGAAGCAGTGAATGGAGTTTAACTACAGGGAAGTGTCCATGTTTTATTGTAGTTTAGTAATTAATCAGAAGTAGATTGAATATTTTATTCATAAAGCTGCCACTAAGAAAATAATTCAAATTCAAAGAAAACATTTGAAAAGCTAATAGAGGATTTAACTAGAGCACACAAATAACTATTTAGCACAATAGATAATCAAAAGAAATAGAAGGAAATAACTTGAGCTACTTAGAAAAGAAATAAAAATGATACATATGATTCCAACGACACCAATAACTACAGTATGAGAGACCAAGTTCTCAATAGCAAGGCAGAGATTATCAGACTGGATGAGCAAGAACCAAATGTACGTGGATGTCTCCAAGTGAAACGGCCTAGATCCACAGCCCAGGTATGTGTCAGTGCTGTGGGCGACGGAGCTGCTGTCTTTCCTTTCTGAAACACAGACTGTTTGGGAGATCAAGTTGCTGTTGCAATGAAATATTTTGCCGGAAATAGTGAGTTTAAGTATTAATTGAAATGGAAAATGTAGAGAAAGAAAAAATATGAACTCATCATGGCTTTAGGTATTCAATTTATGACATCATCCATGATAGTCACATCCTCTCTGAAAGAATCTTTCACAGCTGTCAGACCAACAGATTTGAAGGTAAATGCAAAATTGGCAAATTAAATTGACTATCCTTCTGAGTCTGGTGTGGGCAATTTGGAACCTGATAAAGAACAGTGAGATCCTGAGTATTGGATTAAAAATATTTGTGTGGATTCTTAAGTTCCTTAAAAAAAAACAAAAAAACAAAAAAACCCCGGAAACTTCAAAATCCCACAGAGTCTGTCTTATCTGCAGGATCATCACTTCTTAGCCCTGTCTGAGGGCTTAGTCTTCCAGTTTTGGGGGTCAGCTACTTGAGTCAGTTTCACTCCCATCTCTTTGTTTTGCTATTTCCTAAATCTTTCAGAATAAACTCACCCTGTAATATTAAAACAGGTGTCCTACAAAAGTGATTTATATTGACTTCAGCTGGATGTCCCTGTGAGCCTCGTCAAATCCAGCTACAGCCAGTCCTATTCTGTTTTACTACATAAGTCACTGAACTTAAGGTGTTTTCTTTCATAAGCAACAATTTCTGCCTTTAGAATTAAAGACAGGAAGTTAGTGGGGTAAGGAAATTATACAATATGTTAATGAAAGAGCAAATGGTTTTCATAATCTCAAAAATTTCGGATTCCACCAAGAAGTATAATAAACAAAAAACACAAAACACTTAAAATGTTGCCTTGTATGTCAGGGTGAGTCAAATGACAGGCTCTTAGAGATTCTTCAACTGTATCCTTTCAGAGGAGTGGGATGAGTAAGATAACGGCGGCTCACTGGTGGAGTTCCTCAGACCATCCTCTCTCGTTATTCTGGATCTGTGCTCTATGATCAATTTTAGTATTGAGTTTAATTATCAAATAATCAGGAAAATCCCTGCCAGTTCTAACAGTTGTATCTCTCGATTAAGTCACACATTCTTGCTGGATAAATCTCCATTTTGTAAGGTCTTTTGAACTGTACAGATTGGATTTCTGGCAATTCAAAGTTGGGAGCCAGTGTCGGAACTATTACTTTGCTATTAAAGTTCTAGTCCATGTAGTTCAGGAATTTAGAAATTTGAAAGTGCATTCTGCTGAGTGCAGAAGTGAACAGCCTGGGGACAGACCTCGCCGCATCAGCCATGCCTGTTAAGCAGCAGAGGGACACGTTTTCAGGAGGAAGAGGGGTCTGAGTTTTACAGGGCTCAGTGAGGCTGAGTCACAGCAGAGTGTATGGCTGGCAGTCAGGGGACCCTTGTGCAAGGTCAGAGCCCACCCTTGCTGGGAAAGGTGGCGTCCAGAGCCGCTCGTTCTCCTCCACTCCCTGGGACACACTGTTCTTTTCTCCCTGGGGGTTGCTGCTCCGATCCTTCTCCAGCTCTGAACCTTTTAGGTCAGCCACTGGAGCTTCAAGGAAGCTAAAGTGCTGGGTGGGGTGGGGATTGGGTGGGGGGAATTAAGGGAGAGAAGGGAGACATTAAGAAGCAGATGGCAGGGCTGGGGATGTAGCTCAGTTGGTAGAGTGCCTGCCTCACAAGCACAAGGCCCTGGGTTCAATCCCCAGCACTGAAAAAAAAAAAAAAAAAAAAAAAGATGGATGGCAAATGCAGGAAAAAATCAAGAGTATACATGAGAAAAGTAGTGTTTTTTTGTGTTGTTGTTGTTGTTGTTTTTTGAAAAGTAGTGTTTTTGAAAAAGACCTCAAGGTGAGAAACTTGAGATGAGCTAAAATAATCCTTTTTATCTGGGTTAAATGTAGAGAATAGTTTTCAGAACTCCCACTGTTGCCACAACTGGCCCAAAGTCGGATAAATCCGCACATTGATCACAGTATTATTTGTTAACAAATCCCAGTGTAGCCTAGAACTGAATAGTCAGCTCAGTGCCACTGAAAATATGTTTCCAGTCCTGATGACCATCTGTCACCTTTTAAATTTACTATCAATGCTTTTCTGCTCCATTAGAAAATGTACGGCACAGGTAAGACTGCTTTTCACCTTGTCTAAGCAGGTTCTGGGGAAGAATATGGAAGGAGATCAGGTGTGGCTTGGTTTCCAAGTAAAGCTTGGAAAAAAAAGGAGTCATAAACATTGAGGACCCTCTGAGGTGACAGGGCTGGTGGCGCCTGCTGCCTGGTCACCACGTCAGCAGCCCTTGGTACAACTCTACACCAGGCCTGGGACCTTCTCCCTTGAGCGTTGATCAGCCTGTGCACAGATGCTCCTGTGAAAAACCCTCGGTGGATGAACACGAGGCTACCTTTCCAAACATGAACTCACCACGGTGTGCTGTTTGTAATTTCTAAATTCACACCTTCAAATATTTTCATGCTCTAAAAATTATCCATCTAGAAGCACGAATATTATGGATATTTTTGATGCCTCAGCCAGCACGGGTGCTATTTAATATTGAAGTACACACTATTTGCATACATTCTCCTTTTGCATCCTATAAGCTTCTGCACTTATGATCATTCAAAAATATGTAAATCAGGAAATAATTTTTGACAGTAAAATTTCCAGCACAGAAATTATACGCATTTTTAAAATTTCCCAGGTGTTTTTTCCCCTTGAGCAAGTAGCTGTGAGCTGATGTCACTGTCACACTGCGGCAGAGCGACATGGACACCAGCAGGGGGACAGAGGAGAGGCTGCGGCTTTGCAGATGGACACACAGCAGCTCTGCTCCTGACATCCCACTGTGGAGGCTGCAGCGGCGGCGGCAGGTGCCTGCAACAGGACGTCACAGCAGCGGAAGCAGGAGAAGGTGGTGGGGCGCAGCAATCCCCTTCAAGCTTGGGCAGTAAGCGTCCCTCAGCTGCGCCAGCTGAGTCCCTAGGCTGTGGGTGAGCTTGTACCCACGTAAGGAATGTAGAATGCACCCCAATAGAATGGCACCAGCTCCCTTGCCTTGATGTACCCCAAACTCGTTTATGTATAAAGTAGAAGTCCTGCTGCACTTGGGGCTCAGCCTTTGGAAATGATCCCTCCGGGCAGTGGCCCCACTAACAGTGTTGCTTCCAGATCTCGGTGTCCTGACCCTCCTTTCCTGCTAGGACATCCACATCTCACATGTTCTCACATACTCCATGCTCCGCAGCTCCCAAATATCTGGGGAGGCGAGTGGACATTACGCTCCAAAGACGCCACAACCAGCCGCAGCACGAGCCTGCTCTGTGGGACCCTCACTGTCTCTCTATCTGGGCGATACAGCAAGTGAACATCTTGGAACATCTGGATTGTGTGACTTAGCCAGAGTTCTTAAGCACCATTGTGTAGTATTATCTAAATTTCTGAATACAGATTTCATAGGTCAGTTTCTAAGTCAGCAGAAACAGTCTGTCATTTAGTTATCTTTAGTGAAAACTCAGTGCCAGCCACGGCCCTCAAGGAAAGACATCTGCAAGAAGGCACAGCCACAGCTTCACTTCAGGACGGACACTGAGTAAGAAGCCTCCACCGAGCCACACCTCGGGACACAATGTTTTAACATTACGGAGAGGTCAGAGGGCAAACAGGGCAGCTCACCTGTTCCACATAGGATATTTTGGCGTAAAGGTGAAAAAACACATATTTTGAACACATATTTTGAAATTACTGGGAGCATTGCTGAGGCATTTCTGAAGGGCAGTGTCTCTGCTGTCATGGATTGTAACCCTCCAGCATTAGTGTGACACTGCCGTCCCCTACAATTGCAATAGGGACAGTGATTGTAACGTTATATCGTGGCAATGCTATGATTATTATGCGGCACTGTTATGATCGTGGTCATAGCTAACAGTTTTACCCCTTTTTCTATGCCAAGGAAGTGTGCTAGAGAACCTAAGTCTTAATTAAGCCTAAAACTAGTATCACCTCTTTTGCTCCCTTGCCATAAACAATTGGAATTTAGAGAAATGTATACAAATAAAAACTTGTATATACAAATATATATAAACAAATACATACATACATACATATATATATATATATATATATATATATATATATTTACAAACATACGCAAATAAAATTGGACCCTAGACCATACAGGACTCTAATCACTGACAGGAGAGAAACAAACAGGGCTGAACTCTGCAACTGCCCCAGCTCTCTGCCTCCAGGCTGTGCGTAACCATGGAGTGGGAAGAGGAAACGGAGGCAGTGCCCAGGAGGCAGAGTCGCAGAGGCAGAGACCGGAGATGAGGGAAGCAGAGGCAGGAGGACCCCACAGGGAGGAGCCACCGGGAGAGAGACGTCTGCAGCTCCAACTGCACCTGCCTCCGCAGCAAGACCACCAGGAGAAGGAAGGACCAACCTCCAAGCAGTGTTGAGCCAAAGACCCCAGTAGGTCAGACGGAGACCCCAGGAGGGCAACTCGTGTAAGTCTCAAGCCACTGTGGACAGAGCTTAGCAAAGCTCTGTGACTTCAACACAGGGCGAAACCAAGCCCCACGAGCAACAGAGAGACCCCTAAGAAACTTAAGCGCTTGCTAAACAAAACCAACACCCCTTAAAACACGACAGCAGAATCCAGAGAGCCAATGCTGAGACATTTATAATATTAAGCATTCAATTATAATTACAGAGCACGTGAAAATACGTGACCCAGAACTGGAAGAAAATAACAATGATAAGAAACAGACCCAGCAATGATTTAGCAAATATCAATTTAAATGCAACTATCATTCATATGGCCCGGGTCTTGATTAAAAAGGTAAAAATAATGAGAATTACATGAAAGATGTATAAAAAAAATCCAAACTCAAGTTCCAGACCTGAGAAGTAAAACATCCAAAATAAAATTTCAGTGATTTTTGATAAAAATTGGATTAAGATACTATAGAAAGAAATATTAATTGCAAAAATGGGACAAATAAACTATTCAACCTTGAGTGCTAGCAGGAAAAAATACTGAATAAATCCTTTACTTAAAATTATATATGAAGAATGGTAAAAGACTAATATTAGAATAACTATTTTATACAGAGAGTGGTAGAACCTCCTTTTTGTCACTAAAATGTTCTATTAACTCTCTGTGGTTTTTGACACACTATGAAATCATTTTGAGTGAAATTGCTTACTTTCTAAAAAATATTTTTAGTTGTATATGGACACAGTGCCCTTAATTTATTTATATGCAGTGCTGAGGGATGAACCCAGTGCCTCTCACCTGCAAGGCAAGCACTGAAATTGCTCACTTTATACTTTTTTTTTTTTTTTTCAGTCCTGGGGATTGAACCCAGGGCCTTGGGCTTGCAATGCAAGCACTCTATCAACTGAGCTTTATCCCCAGCCCTGAAATTGCTCACTTTAAAAAATAAACTTCTCTGGCTCTGGAGGCTGAGACAGGAGGATCAAGAGTTCAAAGCCAGCCTCAGCAAAAAGCAAGGCACTAAGCAACTCAGTGAGACCCTGTCTCGAAATAAAATACAAAATAGGGCTGGGGATGTTGCTCAGTGGTCAAGTGCCCCTGAGTTCAAACCCCAGTACTAAAAAATAAATAAACAAACAAATGTACTTACTTTTCTGGGCATGGTGGCACATGCCTGTAATCCAGCAGCTCCGGAGGCTGAGACAGGAGGATTGCAAGTTCCAAAGCCAGCCTCAGCAACTCAGTGAGACCCTGTCTCAAAATAAAAAAAAAAAAAAAAAAATTAAAAAGGAGTGGGGATGTGGCTCAGTGGTTCAGAGCCCCTGATTTGGTACTCTGGTACCAATAAATAAATAGATAGATAGATAGATAGATAGATAGATAGATAGATAGATAGATAAATAAATAAATAAAAAGAAGAAAAGAAAGAAAAAAAAGCTTCTTACAGCCATTGCTATTTATTGTTTTATGTTTAGATGTTATTGACTTTAAATATTTGCCTTTGGACCATTTTGTCTCCTCTAACAGCTATCCTTGATTTATCTTTCCCAATTACAGGTCTCAAAATCTGCATAATAAAACTGCTAATGCGTTTCATGCGTAACCTATTCTCTTAAAATGGCCATTTAGATAACACAAAAATTTTCTCCCTCACTCTTAAAAAAAAGAACAATAAGAATTAGTTGGTTTGTCTAAATTCTCCACTTTTTAATAAATTCAAAATTATAGTGAAAGCATTTGAAACAAACTTGTGTCAAACTTGTGTAAGTCTGACAGTTTAGAAAAAGTAGATATTTACTGCTATTTAACAAATTATCCCTAATTTTGGTGGCTAAAAAGAATATCAGTCATCCCAGCTTGTGTGACCATGCATCCAGCGAGGCTCAGCTGACTGTTTCTGGGTCTCTCACCACCCAACCATCACGGTGTTGACTTCCTCTAGAACTTCAACTGGGGGAGGATCCACTTTCAATTTCACTTCCATTGTTGTTGGTAAAATTCATCTCCTTGGTGGGAGGTTAAGGGCCTTGGTTTCCCACTCGCTGTTGGAGGGAGCTCATGGTCAGACCCTCAACATGGCGCCTCTCCCCAGGAGTCTCACAATCGGACAGTATGTCAGCAGCGTGGGCAGGGGAGAGGCAGACAGGCAGAGAGAAGTCAGAGTCTTTTATAGCCACGCCCTGGAAGTGCCATCCCATCACTGTGGCCATATTCTATACCTGAATGGCAAAACTACATCCAGCTCAGGTCAAGGAGCTACATGTGTGTGAGCTGCAGGAGGGGGGCCACCTTAAGACAGCCTTGTGCAAAGTGCATCAATGTTTTACAGATGCGAAGAGCTAAGACTTAGAAGTTTAAGTGCTGTGGTTCTGTATCTATTGTACAAATTAAATTCATAATTAAAATTCTCACAAAGAAAACGGTAACCTCAGATGACCTTCACTGTACATTCCTTCAGATACTCAAGGAAGATAAATCAACCACACACATAGCACAGAACGGCTTTGCCACTCATCTTACTAGACGCGCGTTCCTATGATTCTAAACCAGAAAGGATGGTACGTGAAAATGGAAATGCTCATCAGTGTTCCCCATGAGTACAGGTGAAAATCCTGGAGTTGGAGGAAAAACTCCTTTTAAGGGCGTATGTATGTATATTGGTGACATGTAGAGTCACTGATGCTAGAGACTCTGCCTCTCCATCTTCACCTTAGTATCCATCTCCACCTTCACTACAGGAAGGAGAGCTTCGTTGAAGACAATGTGCTCAGCCGGCTCAGGGACCTAGCTCAGCGCCCCTGGATATGTAACCGTAGAGTTCAGTCCAGTGACAGTTTCAAGTGGAAAGGACATGCCTGGGACTCACAGCTGTTGCTAGTAGGTACCACCGTCATCCAGACCATGTCCTTCCTCTCTCCTCCTTTCACTGTTCTTTCACTAATGCTTTTCCAGTATTACTGGAGTAATACTGACTTCCGTTAAGCACCACTGATACCTTGCTATCATTCGCACAGAAGCCATCAGTAAGGAAAGCTGAGCCTGATGGGCTGAGTTTGGAGGCTTGGGACCCTGAGAAGCTGAGACAGTCATCTTAGGCTTCCAGTGCCCGCACTTCTCCACCTCTGCTGGAACAAAGGCAGCACACTGGGGTTTCCACTTGCAGTTCCCTAATGACTAATGATACCGAGCATTTCTTCATAGATCTGTTGGCAATTCGTGTGTCTATTTTTCCTTCCCCCACCCCATCCCCACCCCTCATTTTCCTCTATACAATCTATTCTTCCTCCATTCTTGCCTCCCTCCCACCCCCTGTTAATGTATCAGCATCCACTTATCAGAGAAACCATTTGGCCTTTGGTTTTGGGGGATTGGCTTATCTCACTTAGCAGGATATTCTCCAATTCCATCCGTTAATTTGCAAATGCCATAACATTATTCACCGTTATGTCTGAATAATATTCCATTGTGTATATATACCACCGTTTCTTTATTCATTCATGTGTTGAAGGGCATCTAGGTTGATTCCACAATCTAGCTATTGTGAATTGAGCTGCTATAAACATTGTTGTGGCTGCATTACTGTAGTATGCTGATTTTAAGTCCTTCGGGTATAAACTGAGGAGTGGGGTGACGGGGTCAAATGGAGGTTCCATTCCAAGATTTCTGAGCAGCATTCCACACTGCTTTCCAGAGTGGCTGCACCAATTTGCAGCTCCACCAGCAATGTGAAAGTGTGCCTTTTCCCCCACAGCCATGCCAGCATCTATTATTGTTTGTGTTCTTAATAATAGCACTTCTAATTAGAGTAAAAGGAAATCCTAGAGTTGTTTGAATTTGCATTTCCTCTAATTACTAGAGAGGTTGAACACTTTTTCATACATTTATTAATCGCCTGTATATCTTTTTCTGTAAAGTATCTGTCCAGTTCCTTGGCCCATTTATTGATTGGTTTCTTTGTATTTTGGGCGTAAAGTTTTGTAAGTTCTTTATAAATTTTGGAGATTAGTGCTCTATCTGAAATGTGTGTGGAAAAGATTTTCTCCCACTCTCTAGGCTCTCTTTTCACATTATTGAGTGTTTCCTTTGCTGAGAAAAAGCTTTTAAGTTTGAATCATGCCATTTATTGAATCTGCTTTCATTTCTTGTGCTTTGGAAGTCTTGTTAAGGAAGTCTGATCCTAAGCCAACATGATGAAGATTTGGACCTACTTTGTCTTCTATTTGGTGCAGGGTCTCAGGTCTAATCCCTAGGTCCTTGATCCATTTTGAGTTGAGGTTTGTACAGAGTGAGAGATAGGGGTTTAATTTCATTTTCCTGCATATGGATTTCCAGTTTTCCCAGCACCATTTGTTGAAGAGGCTATCTTTTCTCCATTGTATGTTTTTGGCTCCTTTGTCTAGTATGAGGTAACTGTATTTTTGTGGGTTTGTCTCTGTGTCTTCTATTCTGTCTGTACCACTGGTCTGCCTATTTTGGTGCCAATACCATGCCATTTATTTTCAGACATATCTTTAGCCTATTTTGAAAAGGGTTAAATGACAGATACTCCATATGCAAATGTTTTCTCCTGTTCTTTAGATGGTCTCTTTGCTCAGCAGAGAGACAGAGAAACAAGAAAGGTTAGTTTTGTAGTGAGAGAGTTAAGGGACAAACTGGGGCTGGTTTCTCATGAAGGAGTCATAGTGGAGAGAGGTGGTCCTCACTTTGTTACCAAGCACACTTATGGTTCCCATGAGGCAAATATCAACTGGAATCTATAGGCAATCTTATTTTCCTAAGAACTGCATGTTGGCAGTCTATACCACAAACCCAGCACCAATACTTGAATATTAGCTACAGGGTAGCTCAGACATGTGACTTCTGCTTGAAATTTTAAAATCAAAAGTTTTTTAACTGCAATTAATTAGATCTTTTTAGAAATGTAAATTAAATTCCTCCTTTTGTTTATCTCATTAATGGTCTGCACTAGGAGTGTTCAGACACAATAAGGAAGCCTTCTAAACTGACAGAAAGTCAAAGATATAGAAAATTCATAAAACAAACAAATACAGAATCCTTCTTATTGTTCAAAAACTTTCCTTTCCTGAACAATTTTTTTTTCACGTACAAGCTTGGTGTAGGTGGGAAGTTATGTAACCAGTACCTGAAGAGTTGAACACAAGGAATAAATCCTGTGTTCTACAGCGCAGCGCCCAGATGCGGTTCACAAGAATCTGTCGTGCGTTTTATGAAAAACTAGAGAGAAAAGCTCAAAGTCTCCAAAATGCAAACCAATAACACAGAGATGATGTTAACTACCCTGACTTGATCAATGCATGTGTATACATACATGAAACGTCACACTGAACTGTATGAACATGTAAGGTATTATCTGTTAATAAAAAATCAGAAAAAATATCTAAGAAGTGTAACTGTTAAGTACTCTGATTTGATCATTGCACATGGTATATGTGTATTGAATTATCATACAGTGCCCTGTCAGTTATTAGAATTAAAATCATAATTTTCAAAAACTAAAAAATTTCACTTACCAAGTAGCATGATTTTTTCACAACAACTTCTTTTTAAATATTTTTTTTCACTGTAGATGGACACAATCCCTTTATTTTTTCTATCTATTTTTTTTTTTTTTTTGAACCAGGGATCGAACTCAGGGACACTCGGCCACTGAGCCACATCCCTAGCCCTATTTTGTATTTTATTTAGAGACAGGGTCTCACTGAGTTGCTAAGGGCCTCGCTAAGTTGCTGAGGCTGGCTTTGAACTCGCGATCCTCCTGACTCAGCCTCCCAAGTTGCTTGGATTACAGGTGTGTGCCACCACGCCCGGCTTTTTTCTATCTATTTTTATGTGGTGCTGAGGATTGAACCCAGTTTCTCACCGGTGCTAGGCAAGTGCTCCACCACTGAGCTACCACTCAGTTCCCACCACAGCTTTTAACCGTGTTATTTTCCTGGCTCCTCAACACTGTCTTGGGGGGCAGGATATAAATACATGCTCTAAGATTCAAGAAAATTTCCTGTATTGTAGCCCTCCTCTTTCCTCAGCAAGACTGCGTTGAATTTAATTCAACACCTGAAACTCAATGGACATCAGACAAATCCCACCCAGCACGGCATCTAGTTTCCTAGCCAGCAGAGTACCATTGAGCCCTCAAGAAGAATGAATGACATCAGTCACTGGAAAATGGCCAGAACTGGAGATCATCAAGTTACTGAAATAAGCCAGACTCAGACAGTATTGCATGTTTTCTCTCGAATGTGAGATCTAGAACAAACAACCAAACCAATAAACAAAAACAAGACAGCATGAAAGGAGAAGAGGCTCTTAGGGAAGGGGAAAAGATGGTGGAGGGGCTTGGGGGGTCGCAGGAGGGTGAATCCATGAGTATGTCAGGCACTGCATGAAACTGAAACCCATTATTTTTTACAAGTAATTTGTGGCAGTAATTACCAGTAAAAAAGAAAGGGAGGAAAAAGAGATTTAGCATTGCTGACCAGAGCACAAGGTCCGGCAAGCACAGTGAGAAAGAACACTCCCACCTCTGCCAGCAGCACTGTACCTCTGGACCATCGCTGGACCAGGACTCATGGGCTGCTGACCGGAGGACAGCATGGTGATCCTCAGAGATCCTGAAATAGTGCAGAACTCGCATCCCAGGAGAGAGGAGGACGAGGTGATGCGTAAAAAAGGGGTTTCAGTCGGTTTTTCCCTGCTGTGACTTAAAGACCCAACCAGAAGAATTTTAGGGGAGGAAAGGTTTATTTGAGGCTCACGTTTCAGAGGCCTCAGTCCATAGAAGGCCAGCTCCATTTCTCAGGGCTTGTGGTGAGGCAGACCTCATGGCAGGAGAGTGTGGCAGAGGGAAGCAGCCCAGGTCACGGTGATCAGGAAGCAGAGAGAGTCTCCACTCTCCAGATGCAAATGCATACCCCAAGGTCACGGCCCATTCCCCACCTCCTCCACCACACCCACCACCCCAGTTACCACTCAGTTAATCCCTATCAGGGGATTAATTCCCCTGATATTACACCCAAATCATTTCTCCTCTCTACCTTCTTGCACTGTCTCACGTGAGCTTTTGGGGGGACACCATACTAAACCATAGCGGAAGGTTTGAATATTTTAATAACACATCTTTAGTATGCTACAATAAAAGCTAAATAAATTGTGGAAATGGAATATCTTAAGGACTATGTGCTGTTTGTAGCATTTGCAGTGAATAATGGAAAATGTCCTTGCATAGGTAGAAACAGTTTTTTGCCCCATTTCTTTGGTGGCTTACCTGTCCTTGATTATTTTAAGAAACATCACTTGAATTCCTTCTTGTTCTTCATCTTGTCAGTGGTCTGCTTTAGGATCATGCAGAGACACCGAGCAGGGTCTTAGATTGTTTGGCAAACCAGAAGAAGACAAAGACCTTGTGAAGTAAAAGGCGCTGAAACAGAATTCACAAGTCCAGTAATGAAAGTGAGTTTCTCAGCTGAATACATTACTTCTTGCTCTTTCCAGTTCTGCCTTGGTTCATGGGCAACCTCCACTGCTGTGTTGCTGAGTAACTGCAGTTAATACGAAGTGCAGTCCTAACTCCATGCTTAAGCTCTTTCTAGTGACTTAAATGTGATTTTTTGTTTTCCCTAGTCACTGTTCTATTTCCTAGAAAAGCAAGAAAAAGAATTGGGATAATCACGTCTTTGGGTGTTTTTTCCTGCATTCAGGGTGGCTGGTATCAAACAAAATATTTTAACTTATACCAGAAAATCAAATCAAAATTTGAAGCTATGTTTCTTCAGACACAGATGCTTTTAAAGAACTTTGATCTTCAGTAACCCTACAATGCCGACCTGAATCTAACGGAAGATTCTTTCCTGGTAATCAGGGGGCTCGCTGCTGAAATCCATTGTGTTCAGACACTGGGACTCATCTGCACCAGACAGAGAGCTAGTTTTCAATAATGTGAGCAGTCACAGAAACTATGAGCTACCACCATTTGATGTTATTCGAAGCAAACTTTCTAAGATAAAAATAGGTGTGTAAAAAGCAAACTTCCTTTTTTAAGGTTATTTAACTTAGAGTGTTTTCATGTTCTTGCATAGGATTTTGTGTTGCGATCACTGCTGTTTATGATTCCCTTCCCTCAGACACAAAGCGTTTTTACCAAAGTCCAAAGGGCCACTGTTTTGGGTGACCCTCTCTTCTGTATGTTCAGATTTAATTTCACGGGTGAGCTAGAGGTTAAGGGCCCTCCATGGACTCCTGTTTTCCTTGGATAGCCGCTGCTGTCTCCCTCACCGGCTCAAGTCACAGAGGAAGTCCAGTGTGTGTGTGTGTGTGTGTGTGTGTGTGTGTGTGAGACTCTGTAGCATATACACAGCACACATCTATTGATTAATCAATTGATCAGTTAATACATTAGACAGCACAGCCTTGCAACTGTATCAGTCTTGATGATTTTTGCTGTCTGAGCCATATGCTAAATTGAGTTCTGTCTAACCAATGTGTATATTTTATTTTTAAAATCCAAGGAGGGAAGAGGAAGAAGAAGAAATTCAAATACGGCCTCATGGAAATGCTCACGTCAGGGGACTTCAGCTGCAGTTCTGGTGGGACACCCTTCTGCTTTCATGACTTTGAGGCCAGTCCAGTCCAATAGAATTCCAAGTTCATGGTAGACTAGAGGTCAAGAGGACACATCTCTGAGCAAGACCGATGTATGGAAAGGGAAGCATAGCCTCTTCTGTTCAACCATAGCCCAGGTGATAAAGATATTCATTACTTAATAAATACTCCACCTTAAGTCTACACCATGTCTACCATTGGAGGTGTGACTATTTGAAACTTACATAATTACTAGCTCCATGATCAAAGGAAAGCTTGTTAGACTGCTCTTCCTGCAAAAATTTCACTTATAATGATTTAATTTATAATTCCTATCTGATGCAGTTGTTTGTTACACTGGTAATGAAGTGAAGAACTAGGCATAGCTCTTGGCATCTAAGGAGTCCGAATAAGTGGTAAGATCATAGTTACTGCTGTTATCACTGTGCGTATTATTATCATTATACTGAGGTTCATGTTGGGATGGATCAGAATTCATGTGACACCCCTTTTTAAAAATTTACCCCAGCTGCTGCCTAAACTGCTGAGCTGATATCTGTATGAGCAAAGCCATTGCACACAGGACCCTTAAGAACTGCTCTGTGAGTTGAGGGGTAGGTAGCACAGAAATCTCCAGGACTGTGCAGGAATCGTTGTGGGTAAAGGAGGAGTGGTCGATGCAAGTTGGAGTTGTTTTCCTTAATTGCTCTCACTCTGGCAGGGTCGGCAGTTGTATTGTGGGAAGCAGGAGAGAACTATGGACTAAGAAATGCCAGAATTGACTTCTTCCTCCATACTTTGACCTTGGAGTCTGTAGGTCAGGGAGCAGAAAAACATTGGAAGGAACTTGTTGTGTTGCTTGCCATCACTGCGACAACATACCTGAGATAAACTGTTTATAAGGTGGAAAGGTTTGTTTTTGCTCACAGCTTCAGAGGTTTCAGTCCAAGGTCAGTTCACTCTGTTGCTTTTGGGCCTGTGGCAAGGCAGTGCATCATGTCAGGAACACATGGAGAAGGAAGCAGTTCATTTCATGGAAGCCAGGAGGCAAAGAGAGAGGAGGGCAGAGGAGGGCAGGTCCCAATACCTGCTTTAAAGGTCTTTTGAGGCATTCAGGGTCCTCCCTGTGTCCGCTCTCCACAGGGAGGAATTTCAGCTTTGTCATACCACTACCTCTGGATGCCAAGACTCTGAACGCACCAGATGTCACCACCCTTCTTCGTAATCCCCTCTGTTTGGCAAGCTGTGTGGTGTAGGAAGCACTGTGAGTACAGCAGGCTATAGGGTGTGAGCGGTGTCTGTGTCCCACTCCAGGAGCATGGTGGCCTGCTGAGCCCTGGCTGTCCCTGCACACCCACAGGAAGGACTCCATCCAAGAACATCCAGTGTAAAAAGCGGCTGTCGCGTCCTCATGATTTGTTTTCTCACTTTCTCTCTCAAAAGACACTTAACATCAAATGCTTGCTTCATGGCTCTATGCCCAATTCCTAATCCCGAGCCTTTCTGTACATGTTTGCTGGATAAATAAATTCTCCTTCAACTATGAGAGCATTACAATACTTCTCTCACAAAGAATTTAAAAAGAAACCTCTTTTTGAATATCTGCTTTACTTTTATTTTCTCTTCTAATAATGTGTCTTTCAAAGTGCCGATGAGTTGATTTTTGAGAGTCCAATTTATACATTTTTATTTTGCCTCTGATCCTTTCTCTGTTGGGTGTCTTTGACCAAGAAAGATTCAGCTAACAAAAGTTTAAGAGATTTCGTCTTGTATTTTCTCCTAAAAGTTTTAAAGTTTTAGGTTTTTATACATAGGTCTATGATAATTTTCATACGTGGTGCGAATTAAAGTTTGGGGTCAAAGATTTACAGGGATATTTAAATGTTCAAGCACCATTTCAAAATTATATTCTGCTTTTGGCAACTTTGTCTTCAAAAATTGGCCCTCTCTGGGGGTTGTTTTCACTCTTTATTATCTCTGTATGGAATACATACCGTCTTCAGCACAGCAGTTTTCTCTTGAAATCATGTGCTATAAGTGCTTCAAATTCGATCTCCTAAAACAATTTTTAAAAAATATCTGATATCCAATTTCATGTCCACACATGATTTAGAATAAATGGCTTTCATTTGTCTGTCATATCCATACTTAATTTATTATTTCTAAATATGCCATGTATTTTAATTAATTTTTTAAATTTTTTGTTCTATTTAGTTGTATATGCATTTATACATTTCGATAGATCATACATAAATAGTGCAATCTCTCATTTCTTGATTATACATATTGCAAGGTCACATGGGTCATGCACTCATATATGTAGATGAGGTAATAATGTCTGTCTCATCTGCTAAATATGCCATGTATTTTTGATGACACTTTTTATTTATTTATTTATTTATTTATTTGCTTTTATTTATTTATGTATTTTAGGTCATTGTGCACGGATGGAGTCCAGCTATCATTTTCTGGTTGTGCACAAAGTGGAATCATACTCTTTGCCCATTTATACATATACATAGGCTAAAGATGTTTGTCTCATTCTATTATCTTTCGACACTTTTTAAATAACAGGTTTTAGAAGCATAATCCACATACCAAAAGTTTGCCATTTAAAAGCAATTTGACATAATATATCTGATTATATATCAGCATAGTGAAATATAATTAGAAATCAATTTTAAGATAATAGCACATTAACTATTGAGAATAGAGGTAGAAATTATGTAAAAAATCAACAGCAAATGATCCATTTCTTTATTATACATAGCTTTCCCATGTATCGAAATAAAAATAGCAATTTAAACAATGGAGAATGATTGTGAACTAACAGCTCGTGGGAAAGAAGTCTAGATATGTCACAACCGTATGCGTCACATTATGGCAAGGACCACAGTGTTCCCAGGACTTTGTTCTCATTATTCTCTAAGTATTTAATCTCCTTTTCAAAACTCTCTTTCTTTCATAACCCACATCTTTATTTCTGTCTTCTAGTCCACTGATATTTCAATTGCACTTCCTGTGCTTTTAAAAACTCTTTTTATATTTTAATTGCCAGTTTTTTCTTCCAGTTTTTCAAAGACAATGATGATTCCATAAGTTCAAATCTCAAAAACATCCTCCTGAAAAGCCTAATGGTTCCACAAAGGAACAAATAAACGTGCCTGTCTCCTCAGCAGCTCCCTCTCCGAGCCAGGGGATCCATCATCCTGCCTCCCTGCCGTTCCCTCCAGTTGTGGCAGTAGGTGTGCATTTTCCTGCAGGAGCCCAGGTCATTACGTCGTGGACCTCTGCAGCTGCTCACAGTGACACTCCATCCTACCGTTCCTGGAGTTCCTGCTTCACAACCGCCGACTCCAGCGTCCAGGCCAGGAGACTCAGCAGGATTCTTTTGTTCACTCAACCAACATAGTTGTTTCATATTTAGACTCAAACTACATGATTATTTCCTCCATGATTGTACGGTGGAGTCTACATGAAGTAATAAATAAAGACATAAAAGATCTGAAAATAAGCAAGTCAACCTCAGCAGAACAGTTTTCAAGAGAGTTGAAATTTTTAAAAAATAATAGTATTGAAATGGCATTATTCTTCCCCCACTTCTTTAGCAGTGCGAGGGCTCAGACCCAGCCTGGTGCAGGTTATGCAAATGCTCTGTCAGTAGCCACACCTGAGCCCCTGTCTTCTCTCAATTACACTGCCAAGTGTTCACAGAGCTAATAAAAATCTGAACTTACCAAGCCTGTTACCATGTTCTCCTATGCGTTCAGCCATGCTGGTCTCCAGGGCTCCTCAACATCATCCAGCAGAGGTATATAAATATAATCTGCCCCAAGGACTCCTGCAATCAAAAGCAAAATGGGTTTTTTTCCATGTTTTCCTTCTGTTCCTACTTTGGCAACACAGCAAGTAAAAATATTTTCTAACAGTCAGATGTTGAAGTTTAACCTCTGTCATAAAATGTCACATGAACTTCCTGAATACAAATATCGCTGCTCAGATTGCACTTTCATAGTCATTTTAAAACAAGTCATATCATAAATTGTAGCTTACGTCCACGATACAATCCCACTATTTAATTTGTTACTTCATAGGCAGTTCAGAAATAATTACACTCAGCATGTATACAAAGAACTCCATGAAACAAAAATACCTACTGTCTGCAGGTTTTGTCAAATGCATCAGCCTTATTATGTTGGTAGGAAGTGAGTGTTGCATTATCAACAGGTGCGTAATACTTTATGTATCTAAAATGGCCATTGGACTATGTAAGAAACCCAGTACCTGCATCACTATCAAATCTTATGATAAGGATGACTAATGGAGTGTTCAAAAAAGTAGTGAGCATGCACAAGTGTGATGGCCATGACCACAGGTATTATTTATTCCTTGAATTTTCTTGTCACAAGTACAATTACCAATCAATAACATTAGTTATGCAAAAAATTATAGAATAATTATGGTGATAGGGAACAGCTTTTGGCACTTACTCTACTCCAAGTGGTACACATACACACACACAAATTTATTTTATCACCTAGTTAGTATCATTATCATACTACAGTGTGAAACTGAGACAAAAGAAAGTTCAGGAAGTTGAACAGACCGGTCCAGCGCTCTAGGAGAGCACATTAAAACCTCCCTTGATCTAGGCCTTTAATTTCTGGTTACAGATAAGTAATTAAGAAATTGAGTAGCTACCCAAGGTCACACAAAACCAAGTCACAGCATCAAAGACATTTTCTGCTCAGTGAATATCCATGTGACTTTCCCATGGACTGAATGCTCATGCTCTCCCAGTTTTACATGCTGAAAACACCTTCCTCCAGCTGAGAGTAAGAGGTTAGACCCTGGGAAGTGATTTGAAAGAGATCAGGCAGAGCCCTCCTGAATGGGATGTGGGCCTGTATGAAAGAGTTAATGGGAACTTGGTCATCTTTGCATTGCAGGGACCATAATGCCCCAAAAGAACAACTAAGAGGAGGGAAAGTTTATTTGGGGCCCAGGGTTTCAGAGGTCTCAGTCCATTGACGGCTGACGCCATTGCTCTGGGTCCAAGTGAGGCAGCACATCAGAAGGGAAGGATCGGGGGAGGGAAGATGCTCCATTCCTGGCAACCAGAAGCAGAGAGGCAGAGAAAAGGAAGGAGAAACAGGAAACAGGGAAGACGCACCTCTTCAGGTCATCCCCCTGACCCCGCCTCCAGCCAGGCCCACCTTCCTACAGTTACCCCAGGCAGTCCATTCAAACTAGGAAGGACTGATGAGGTCCCAGCTCTCACAACCCACCATTTCACCTCTGATCACTCCTGCATCAACACAGGATCTTGGGGGGGCGCCTCACCTCCAAACCATAGCAAACGTTTTTGTCCCCCTGCCACCATCCCTGGCCACCATTCATGGAGTGGAACAAGCTCTCACCAGGCAACGAGCCTACTGGCACCTTGATCTTGGACTTCCCAGCCTTCAGAACTGTGAGCCTGACTTCTGTGGTTCATGAGGAACCGCTCAAAGCCTCCTCGCTCCTGTGGCTCTGTGAATACACCCTGGTTCCATGTTAGCACCTCCTGCTGCCTGGATTAGGCACTGCGGCCCTATGCGTTCTCTCCTGAGCACACATTTGCATGTCACTAGCTCTGCACACAGAGTGTTGGAAGAAGAATCCGAGCCTGGTAGTCGAAAGCCTCCTCATTCCCAGCGTTCCTTCCCTGAATGTGATCTTATGTCATGTCAGGAAGGTTCTGCCTCCTGGGTTGAAGAACTGCCGTTGCTCACTTTCTTATCACCCTAACCCTAACCCAAGCCCACCCTCAGTTACAGCAGAAGCAGCAGACTGTGAAATATTTGCATTCCTTGCAGCTAAGATGACAGGACGAGAGCTAGCCACAGAGGTCTGGTACCAAGGCACGTGCACCACTGCAGAAGAGGTTAAGATCCATGGGAACCAGAAACGCACCTTTAAATGCGGCACCACAAATACAGGGGTTGGATTGCTACGTGATCCGACAGTGTAGGTAGACAAGCACCATGATAATTTTATTGAGGAGTGGGCATGATTCATGTCAAGTTTAAGGTGCAATGTGACTTAAGCCTCTTTCTCACATTGAATATATTGTATCACGTGGTCCTCACATCAGCATGGGAATGTGAGATCTAACACCACCAGTGGTTATGTCATTACACGCTGTCAAAGCTGATGGTTTTGCCTGGATCCTCTGGTTCAGAGGGCTTTATGCTGAACAGTCTAAAAATTAAGTGGAAATCCAGATCCAGTCATGTCCACATAATGTTATAGACACATGTAATACATCATGGATGCTTGAGTGGAACCCCTCATGCGATGGAAGTTGGGCCTTCTAGAGGTGATTGGTTCACAGGGTAAGGCCCACATGAAAGGATTAGGGTCCCTATAAGGAGACATTGAGAGCATTTCTTCTGTCATGAGAGGATCCAGTGGGAATTCAGCCAGCCGTGGATCAAGAGCTGAGCCATCACCAAACACTGCACCTGTTGGAAACTTGACCTTGCACTCTGCCCTCCAGAACTGTGAGAAATAAATGCTCATTGTATAAGTCTTTCACCTGTGGCGCTTTTGTTATAGCACCCTGTATTTATCATCATTCTCTAACAAAACAGGACTAGTATTAGATTGACAGCTGACAGACAGATACATACAACATAGGAGACTTGTAAATGGGAATTGGTTCTAGGGATTATGAGGGTCACGTAATCCCACATCTCTCATCTGCAAGCTGGAAAAACAGAAAGCTGAGTGGTGTCATTCAGTCTGGGTTTGAAGCCTGATGAACTAAGGGAGCTGGTAGGGTAACCCCAATCTGAATATGGAGACTGAGAACTGGAAGGAGCAAGGCTAATATAAGTCCAAGAGTCTAAAGGTCAGATAAGAAGTGCCTATGCCCGAGAGCAGGAGGAGGTGGGTGTCCTGCGCAAGGAGGAAGTGTCCTTCAGCTTCCTGCTTGTTATATTCAGACCCTCCGCAAATCGGATAATGCGAGGTTGCATTTTTAGAGAAAGAAGATCTCCTTCACTAAGTGCGCTGATTTAAATTCTCTTGTCCTCTGGAGGCACCTCTACAGACCTCCCCACAAACATGTTTTGCCAACTATCTACCTAGGTGTTCCTTTGCCCAGTGAAGTTGGCACATCCCACAGACCATCATGTAGCCCAAACAGGCCGAGGCAGAAATTGCAGCCAAGAGCAGGAAGGTGCTGTAACAAAGACCTAAGCTTGCAGGAGCAAAGGTTGGAGGTCGGAGAGGTTTCGAGGTGTGTGCAAGAAGAAGTGTTGTGAACAGAACTTTCAAAGTGATTTTGGTGAGGCCTTAGAAAGGATGGAAGAAAGCAGCAGAGAGAGCTTCTTCTCTGTGGAAATGACTCAGGTATTCGTGAAAACAGTGCCGATAGAAATGTGTGAGGTAAAGACGGTTCTGATGGGGATCCGCACAGAGGTGAGGAATATGAAACTGGGTAATGGAAAATAAGTTGGTTCCTGGAATAAAGTGGCAAAGAAAGTAGCTAAATTATGCTTGTGTTCTAGTGTTTTGCAAAAGGTGAACTTGCAATGAAGAAAATTTAATACTTAGCTGAGGAGATTTCTTAGCAAATTGTGGCAAGTGTGGGCTGGTCCCACTGGACAGCTTGTAGTAAAAGGCACAAAGCGAAATTTTTCTTAAAAGTAAACTGTTAAGCACAAAGGAAGCCGATCCTGAAGATTTGGAAAACTCTCAGCCTGTCGAAATTGCAAAACTATGAGAATGCTGAGGTCATGGCCAGGGTCCCATTGATAGGGAGATTAGTGTGGGTGGGACTTCTCACCAAGAGCCAGGTTTCATGCTCAAGACAGTGAGGGATGGAGGCAGAGTGACTCAGAGAGCATTGGCATCACTCCCTTTACAGACCCAGAGCCCCTGGGCAAAGAGGGCGTGGCTACCTAGTAGTTGTCACAGGAAGGCGGTTCTGGGGGCTGCAGGCACCCCAGCCCAAGACAGCCAACTCAGTGAGGGTCCAATCAGAGAGACAGTTCAGGGGCAGGGACCAGGAGAACGATGCTGCGGGCCATCTTATGGATTCTGCCGTGGGGTGATGTTGCCACACTTCCGGGCCCAGAAGCTAGAGGGCTGAGCCAAAGGGGATGATCCCAAGTCTCAAGCTTTGGTGCTGCCGGCCCTGTGAGCTTTTACTCCTCCTGGGGACCGTTTTCAACTTTTCCCCCTATTCTTCCTTTTGAAGTAGGAATGGCTCTCTTATGCCTGTCCAACAATTTTATTTTGGAAACACAGAACTTGTTTGGTTTCACTGATTCACAACAGAGAAATCTACCTCGGGACAAACTGGACACTGATCTCACCCGCATCTGATTTAGATGATATTTAAATAAGACTTTGTGCTTTAGACTTCAGCATTGATGTTGGGATGGGTTAAGACTTCTGAGGCAGTTGAGTTGGGGTATATATATATATATTTTGCATATAGCTCCAGGGTGGAATGTTATGGACTGAATATTAGGGATCCCCCAAAATGCATATGGGGAAACCTAATCCCCAATGTGATGGCATTTGGCAGTAGGGCGTTTGGGGAGTAATTGGGTCATGACAGCAGTCCTCACAGTGGGATTAGTGTCCTTAAAGAAGTCAGAGAGTGACCTGGTTCTTTTCCCACCTGTGGGGACATACACGTGGCAGTCTGCATCCCAGAAAGTGGCCTTAACAGAAGTTGACCACGTTAAAAGTTCTCCAGATTTACTAGTTTTTGTCTGGTTTACTATCAGTTACCAAAGCTGTGGGTTAAAATCTCACCCTGGACCCGCAGCATTTGGAAATTCCTCAGCTTCCTCATAAGAACCCACAAGAAACAGGAAAAAGGACAAACCAAACCCTGGGACAGCTTCATGGAACACGAAAGAGGAGGCGAAGATACAGGGTGTGCACAAGCCCTCCTGCATAGGGTCGGGAACCTCCCACCATGACCTCCTGTGTGGGCAGGAGGCAGAGGGAGGAGGGATTCCCTGACAGGCTCAAAGGTCACTATCGTGGGTTTTCCTGAAGTCATTGCTGCCACCTGAGCCAGCAGGAGCTCTGCTGGGGATTTCCGCCCTGAGATGAATGAGTGCAGGCTGGCAGTGAGCTCTCATGGGCGGGGACAGGGGGCCTCCTGTCCCTCCGCATCACCAGCGAAGCCTCCTCCAGGACGGAGTCCACACTGAGGCTAAGCCGGGCCCGCATGGGGAAAGGCACAGATGAGGTTGTGGGGACAGGAGGGACAGTCCCACAGGAACAGCGGAAGAGGGAGCATGGGAGCCTCGAAGTTAGAACGCATCCCAAATCAGGGCCACCTTCTAGAAGTGAAGATGAGGAGTGGACGTCCAGAAGTCCCTGTGGCGAGGCAGGGAGGAGGCTGGGGGCATCTCTGTGGTGCTCTACAGCCACGATCCCCAGCCAGGCAGCCACCCAGGGACTCGCTGAAACTCAACGTTGGACAGTGAAACGATCCTAGCGAAACACGTGCAGAATTTCTAAATGTAGAGCAAGGACTAAAACATTGCAGACAGCCGCCTACTGGCCGAGGGGACGGGGACGGGCAGAAAGAGGACCATCTGCAATGCACTGTCCTGGGAGAACCGTGGAATAGAGCCAGAGGCTGACCTTAACCGATGCCGACACCGTGGGGTGACCGATGGGGGAGAAGTGACCAGACACCTCTGCAGGGCAGAGAGCTTAGGCGACTCACAGCCCTTGGGTGGGGCAGGAGATCCCCAGCCCACAGAGGGCCTCGCCAGCCTGCCCGGCACACCCCTGAGGTGGAGTTCAGTGTGCCTGGCCCAAACATGCACACAGGACTGTGCCCAGGGCAGTCCAGGCTGGGGACTTGGAGGCTTTGTCTTGGTGGCTCATGCAACCAGCTGGGAAAGAGCCAGGAGCCTGTGGGACCAGCGTGTCTGCTCTCCAGGTCTGACCTGGGAGCCCAGATGCCTGGTGGATGTGTGGGAGGTTGGGGAGGGTTAGATCCTTCACTCTGGGGTGGAATTTTCCCAAGGACCCAAGACCCAGATGCCCGCAGAGGTCAGCATCTGCCCAGCAACAGCGGGTGTGGGGCTAATCTCAAACACCTCCCCACCAAGCCCCAAAGGACAGTCAGAGTCCAGCCTCTGGAATGCACCACTGAGAACTGCGCACCAGCCCACTCTGGGTGCACCGTGCAGTCTGTCCATACAGGATTCTGGCCGTGGGAACTCCCTGGGCTGTCCTACCCTGCCCTGAGATGCAAGCTGGGAGCCTACCGCAGCTCCAGGCCAGACCATGCCAGCAGGCAGCAGGGGGAAGAACAGGCCTGGCCCAGCCCTCTGCCCAAGGGAGCACAGCCCAGGAGGACGCGCAAAGCAAGGCATGTGGCCATTTCAGCAGAACTAAGGTCAATTTTTCATTTACAATATGTTCCTATCCCCCCATTTTTACTTTTCCCGTTCTGTACATGTGTGAGAGAGAGCATGTGTGTGTGCATTCTCACTGTGCAAGAGGTTCCACACACACACACGTAATATATATAAAGTGAAGATACAGAGAAATACATATATATTCACATCATTTTATTTCATTTCTTCACCTTCTTCATATGTACACCCCCCTTGTTCTGACTTTGGGGTAGGATTTGTAGTGGGTTCATTTGGTTTGATATTTTGATTGTTCTTTCCTTTTTTTTTTCCCTTCTATTACACCTTCTTTCCTTTCTTTCCCCTCTAATAAACAAAGCCTCTTGTTCCCTCTTCCTCTCTCTTTATTTCACTTTGCTACCTTTCACGCCTCCTTCTGTATAGCTGTCACCTGCTACCCCTCCCCTGCTTCCTCTCTGATTACTTTTCATTCACTCCTTTTCGCTTCACTTAAGGAGCTGCATTTCACTATTGATAGAACCACTGGATTTGTGTAATTCCCGCTCTCCACCATTCAGGTTGCTGTGCTTATTAACATGGCAGATGATGTAGCTGACACAGGTCAGTTTGCTATTCTTAATTGCTTTATCATTGTTGGTAATGTTAAATTCTGACCCACTGTTCCTCTCTGGAAGGCAACCGGTGTTATAGATGCCATAGGAGGCACCAGACATTCAAGACTGCACATTGGTCCCTCCCATTATTGCTACTCTTTGCTTCCCCTTTTTCTACCACGGGCTGGGAAGTGATTGGGACACTACAGATTCACAGGGTAGAGATCTTCCTGCTGAGCTGCACTCAGAACCCAGCCAAGTGAGAGCAAACCTTGCTCCATGTACAGACTGCTCTCACTTGAATGCCAACAATAAGTCATTACCTATTGGATTAGACCAAAGTCCTAGAGATTAGACCAGAAACTTTGCAACTTCTAGAAGAAAATATAGGCTTAACACTCCAACATATGGGTGCAGGTAGCAGCTTCCTTAGCAAGACCCCCAGAGGTGAAGAAAAAACACAAGAATCAATAAATGGAATTAAATTTAAAAGCTTCTGCACAGCAAAGGAAACAAGAACATAAAGAGAGAGTCTATAGAATGGAAGAAATGCTTGCTATTGAATCTTCTAACAGGGGATTAACATCCAAAATATATAAATAACTGAAAAATGTTAAAATTTTAAAAATACATAATCCAATCAATAAATAGGCAAAAGAACTTCACAGATATTCCTCAAAAAAAGAAACACGAATAGTCAACAAATATATTTTAAAAAGTCAACATTCCTAAAAATCAAAACTACATTGAGATTTCTCTCTCTCTCCATTTAGAATGACAATTATCAAGAATACAAATAATAACAAATGCTGGTGAGCATGTGGGGGTAGGGACACTCATACATGGCTGGTGGGACTGCAAATTAAATTAGTACAACCACTCTGGAAAGCAGCATGTAGAATCTTTAAAAAACTAGGAAAAGAACCACCATATAACCCAGCTGTCCCACGCCTTGGTGTTTATCCAAAGAACTAAAATCAGCACACTGTGGTTACACAGGCCCTTCGATGTTTGTAGCAGCACAATTCACAATGGCCAAGGTATGGAACCAGCCCAGATGTCTACCAACAGATGAATGGATAAAGAGAATCCGGCACACATACACCATGGAGTTTCACTCGCCATAAAGAAGGATGAAATTCTGGCAGGTAAATTGATTTCACTGGAGAGCATCATGCTAAGTGAAGTGGGCCAGAATCAGAAAGTCAAGGGTCAAATGTTTTATGTGTAGAAGCTAGAGCAAAATAAAGGGGTAGAAAGGAGAGTGGATCCCATGAAAACAGAGGGAGATCAGAGGAAGGGGACTGAGCGGGAGGGATGTGGGGAGGGAGGAACTGCAAAATGCAAGGGAGCAGCTGATGCTGTGTACGTATGTGAACATACCTCAGTGAAGCCCACCTTTATACACATATGTACATATACAGATAAAGCAAAGTGCTAAGTAAAATAAATAAAGAAACGAAGACCAGTGCAGTCATGAAAGGGGAACAGGGGGAGGGAGCAGAGAAGGAAAAGAAGAACTGCTGGGGCTGAACAGGAGCAAATTACACTCCACACACGTCATGACGTCCAGGTGAATCTCATTGCCATGTATGTCCGTAACGCACTAATAATCACTAATAATCACACCGGGAAATAATAACTCAAATATCATTCCAAATTTTAAAGAGCAAACAATAATAAGCAAATGACCTCTGTATTGTCAATGTAGCACAGAGAGGAAAACAATATTGAAATTGTTTAGATTTAGCCAAAGTCATGAAGTGAATGAACTGTGATGTGAAAGAGTAGCATAAACCAGGATCGTAACACTCGGAAATGAGTCACTAACACACAACAGACAATGGCCAAACCCAGCAAATGACATCAACACAAAATTGAAGATTGGCGTAACTCAGGGACTGAGGGTTCACCAGAAACAGGCCCCTGCTTCTCTCCTTTGATCTGAATTCAGGGAAAGACCAGCCAACGCAGATGTGGCGAAATTTATCACAGAAGGAAAATTAAACAGGAGAATTCAAGAAAGTGTGTTTTCAACTGTAAAATCTTTTTGAACAGTTCGAAAGTCTACCTTAATAAGTACCTTAATAACTAGTCTAGCTTACATAGCTAGGCAAAAACAAACAAACAAACAAAAAACATGGATGTTTCAGTCGGCTTTGCACCACTGTGACCAAATACCTGGGAAGGACAACTTGGAGGAGGACTCGCTTATTCTGGCTCATGGTTTCAGAGATTCAGTCTATGGTGGGCCAACTCTGAAGCTTGGACCCCAGGTGTGGCAGCACATCATGGCAGAAGGGCCTGGCGGAGGACAGCAGCTCAGGACGTGTCGAGCAAGAGGCAGAGAGGGCTCCACTCACGAGGCGAGTCCCCAGTGAGTGGCCTCTCCAGCCACACTCCTCCTGCCTGCTCTCTCCACCCTGGGGGATTCAGCCGCCCAACAGGCTGCACCTCTGTAATCCAGTCATTGCACCTTTGAACATTCTCACTTTTTCAAACACGCTTTGGGGGACACGGCGTTCTAAACCATAAAACAGAACAGTTAACGCATTCTAGTAAAATTATTGGGAAAAAAATATCTTGTATGTCAAGAAAAATAAAAGACCAAATTACAGGGGAAAGAGAGATTCCCCAGTAAGATTGTCTTCAGATATTAAATAGCTATTCTTAGAGCAAAAAGAAAATGATTTAATGTTTAGTCAAAATTTACCTAGAATATCAAGGCTGAAGACAAACTACCGTCAATGCCCAAGTACTTAGAAATCAGCCCCTGTGAGTTCGCCCTGTGGAACCTCAGAGAGAACGTGTCAGGCAGTCGAGTTCCTGGAGAGGTCAGTGCAAAACTGACGGTCAGCGCCCGACACATGTTTGCACATGCGGCTTAGGGCGAATGGGACAGTAAATGGGGGAGAGCATTGCACGTCCACAAGTTCTGAAAACCCAGCTGAAGTGGAACTGCTGTTCCAATAGTGTCAGTCGACGTGCCCAGTGCCCAGGACCCAGGCGTTACCTCTAAATATCACTCTCCATTAAGGAGTCGAGAAATAGCTCATTGGGACCTCGTGTGACCATGGCAGGAGCACAGGAAGCACCACAGCACCTGGCAACACCAGAACTACTGATGTGCTGGGCACTCAGAACCCAGGGTGGCAAAGGCTCGGAAGGGAGAGAGGGGGCAGCTCTTGGGGCCAGCACTGCGATATCAAGCCACGAATTCCAGAAAACTCCACATAGAAAAGTATGTGGACCAGATGGAAAAAGAAAAGGAAAAATAGCAAATTGGCAGGTAACCCAGGTCCTGAGAGAATGGTGAAGGGCTTGGAAAGGAAGGAAGGAAGGTATGAGGCAGCTGCCGCTGGTCACAGAGTTGACAAGGACGGGAGGGAGGCCCCTGGTCTTTCCAGGCCCGTTAGGCCCCAGACACCTAGCTGATCAGAGTGTAGAGGTCAGAGTGCAGAGGTCAGAGTGAACACGAACACTGAACCACAAGACCTGAGTGGATCCTTCTGTCAAACAGATGTGAATGACACACGAACGGTGAGTGTTCCTCATTTTATGGGTGACTAATATGTATCTGATTGAAAGAAAGAAAAAGAAATCATGACACTCACCTCATGGCATTATAACCAAAGGGCAACAAAAAAGTGCTAAGGTCGAAAAAGTTGAGAGAATATATTAGACTCATGGTAATACCGACTTTGGTAACTGCACTGAAATTTTCTTTTTAAACTTTAAGCACTTTTCAGTGTGATAGACGTTTGAATACCTCAGTTACTAAAAGACTATGAAAGCTCATCCAAATTCTTAATCCTTTTCAATAATCAACATCATTTCAATGACAACACAGTGACATTATGCATTTGAACTTTCCTTTTACACTGAAGTTCCATGGATCCTAACCTTGTGGTAGTAGCAGGACAGTGTCCATGTCAATTGTCCACTCTGCTCCTCCTTCATTAAGCCACCCAGTTTGAATCTCTACCTGGTTGGTCAGTTTGTAGGCCAGGCCTCTGAGACTGTTGTCATCAAGGGAGTCATTTATTAACGCCATGGTAAAGGCTGATCACCTGTGTCTGTGCTGTGAAAATGAAACTTGGCATCAGGTCATTAAAGCTTCTGTGTCACTCTAAAAAGCCTGAGTGAGATGGGGACCCAAACTGTCTACCCCTCTGCAGCAATCTTTCTTTGCTCACCCACAGCGCCCTGTGACTGAGGGGAAGTTGGTAGCAAGGTCAGAGTGGCGTGTTCTATGAGCTATGCCCTACCAGGGAGGCCTGGGTCCTTCCCCATCTCAGTGCTTCAAAGTTCATTCAAAGCAGTAATCCGCCATGATTGTCTGGGCGTGGGAGAAAGCCCGCTCTGGACAGTCTGAGGCACCACTAAGTACCTGCTTTTCCCAACTGCCCTGTGAGCACCCACAAGGGCATGGCGATTTCCTAGAGAATAGTCTGTCCCTGCCAGGGGTCCTCACTGCAGCTCCCGCCCTGAGCCCCCATCAGCCAAGGTCTTCTCAACCCAGTCACAGTTCACAGGATGCAGGGCACCATCTATGGCCTGCAAATAAAACTAGGCTTGGTTGGGCCATCAAACATGGAATCTGGCTCTCAGGAACTGGCAATCATGAAATATTGTTCCAGATGGCCTGGAGTCTGTGGTTTCTGTGCAGAGGGGCTCACCGCTGGAATTTGCATGCCCTAGATGTGCCAAATGACCCACAGAGCAAAATGGTGTACTTAACTTCTCACAGAAGAAGCTCCTCCTGGCCTACTTTGATCTATTCCACTATAAATAAAGAGAGTGTGGGCTCCTCTATTTTGTTAGAGCCAGACCCTTTAGCATGACTCAGCCAGTCATGCCCCCTGATTCAAAAGATAATAGTCTTTTGTATTTTTTTTTAAATTAAATAAATTTCTTAGCAATTAATTTACAGCCAGCCCATACCTCCAACAGGAACCCTTTCCCTTGCCCACGCAGGATGCATGGTGAGAACAAGAGACCCTACCCTCTCACCTCTGGCTTGGGTGTGTGTTTTTCAAGGTCCTGCCTGTCCACACCAATTCATAAGCTGCCTTTCATCCACAGAAGTATAGGTGGATGAAAAGCAGTATCTTGTTATTTGGGAAGTCCCTACATTCCAGGGATAAGACTGGTTCACCCAACTTAGCACACCTGTTATTTCCAATCCACAGTACCCAGCTTCATAGAAGCTGTGCTTGCTATCCCCACTAATATCTCTCCACCAACTCCATCACTGCACCCTGCACCCAATTCCACCCCTAGACAGATAGTCAAGGAAAAACTATGGATTCCTATGAAGACATCCCAGTAGGAGAGGGCTTTTGGTCTCTAGGACACATAATCCAGCCATGCTAGAGTTGGAGGATTCCCTCCCACGCCAGAGTCCTTCAAGAAGCCACAACTGATCCACCTGCTCTCCAGCCTATGGGATCATCCCATTTTTTCATGCTCCTATTCTTCCCTCAAAAATCTGATTTCTGACTTTATGTCCAAATAAGATAGAAAAACAGTATGTCACTCAATGATGCTAGACTCATGGGGATACCATATCCAGGTGAAATACCAAGTTAACTGGGAAGGAGAAGAATAAAACCTGTGTTGCTCAATAGTAAAGAAATCCCATATCTGACCCAGTTATTCCATTCCTTGACATATACCCAAAGGACTTAATATCAGCATGCTACAGGGATGTGGCCACATCAATTTTTATAGCAGCTCAATTCACAATAGCTAAACTAGGTGCCCTTCACAGACGAATGGATAAAGAAAATGTGGTCTGTATACGCATGGAATATTATTCATCTCTAAAGAAGAATGAAATTATGGCATTTACAGGTAAATGGATGGAACTGGAAACTATCATGCTAGGTGAAATAAGTCAACCCCCCAAACCAAAGGCTGAATGTTCTCTTTGATATGCAGATGCTAACATGCAATAAGGAGGGAGGAGGGAAGAATAGAAGTTCACTGAATTAGACAAAAGGAAATGAAGGGAAGGGAGAGGGGCTGGGAAGAGGAAAGATAGTAAAATGAATTGGACATCAGTTTCCTATATTCATGTATGAATACAGGATTGGTTAACTCTGCATCATGTATAAGCACAAGAATGAGAAGTTCTATTCCACATATGTATAATATGTGAAAATACACTCTACTGTCATGTGTATCTAAAAAGAACAAATTGGAAAAAAAAAATCCCATGCCTGGATACATAGCATTCATTCTATGACCTTGAGAAAGTTATTTAACCTCATATAATATCAGTTTCTTGATCTCTAAAATTGTTACAACATGAAACACAGCATATGATTTCATGGGGTTAAATAAGCATTTAAAGTGCAGTCCTGGTGTTTAGTAAGTGCTCGGTAAATGCTGGCTATACTTACCACTGTCACTGAAGCAAGTGCCAAGAGAACCCAGTGGCCCGTCCTGGGAGCGTTTGCTAATCCTCCCACAAGCTAGCTGAAGAAGCCTTGGCTTGGCTTTTGAGGATGGAGCTGGTGCCGGACAGCCATCTTCATAGCATGTGTGTGGACATGGCTCAGGCCACCAAAGGTCCTGGAACTCGGGCCCCGAGCCATGCAGGCTCCTCGCCTGCGGGAGATGCCCTGCTTGCCTCGCCCCCATTTCAGTCTCATGCCCCTCAGCCTGCGGCCCAGATCTGCACCACCGATACAGAAAACCGCACAAAGGGCATCGGGTGATTAGAGAAGACAGACAGACACACAGAGGGAGGAAACGCCGGGCTGGTGGCTTTCTGTCCCCTGATGAGGGTTGGATGACTCAGCACCAGCTCAGCATGTTTATTAGATAGGTTTTGTCATCAAAGGATGTTTGGTGAGACAGATCCTTCAAAGCACACAGAAGGATGGGACACTAACGGCGATCATGACTACCAGCTTGCACCCTAATTGTCCACCCCAGGCAGCTGGGGTTGGAACTTAGAGTCAAGAACTGATAATCCCGTGGCAGGGGCAGAGCCTCCTTTTGAGCAGGGTGTCACCACAGCAACCGGGCAGTCTCCAGGGCACCTTTGCATGGGGGTTCCCAGGAGAGTAGTCACTTCTGTCACCGGACAGTTCAAGGACCATAATTCAGACACTGCTCCTGACGCGGTCATCGAGTCTCTCCTGTTTTCATTTCACCTGTTTCCCTCCGTCGATGGTTTTTGATCACCCCCACCTCCACTTTCAAACACAGCTTAGCTTCCAGAAGCTGCCTTTGGAGAGGAATTCATCCACTTCTGAGAAATGGCCAATAAGCATTTGGTAAGAGTGAGATGCTGATCAGGGTTGGAGGCTCAGTTTCTCCTGTATGTAGCACAGAATCCTGAAACCCGCCTGAAACCCTGAAATCTTCCCACCCGCCTTACCTGACTCCTCTGCTCATAGCCTCCGACCCAGTAGCCCCCGGACACACACGTCTGCCCGTTTTCTCTCTCGTCTGTCTGTCGTCCTTGGCCGACTCACTGTCACCATCCTACTTCCCAGCACTCTGTGTGTCACTCAGAAGGCTGCACTTCTGTTTTCAATGCTCTCTTCTGCTCTGTCTCGCCTTCCATTTCCTCTCCATTTATAACGGTGGCACTTTCATTACAATGTGACTGGAACTCTTCAGTCCCTGACAATGGCCTTGCACTTGAATAAAACAGTCTCACAGTGCCCTCCTGCAATCTGCCCCGCCACCTCTCCAGCCGCATCTTCCACCGTAGTTTCCTCCTTCCTCTGTTGTGCCGGCTACAGACTTCTTGCCTTTCTTTGGACTGATTGCCATAGAAGCAAACGGTGACTACAGAGCAGGGGAGAGACAGATGAATCCACCCACACCTTCCCAGGCAAATACACCGAACACACCTGGTTTCAAATACCTGTCTTCAGTGACTGAGGTTCCCGAGGTGTGCAGGGACAGTGGTCCTACCATCTCCAAATGTGCTCCTCGGAGACGCATTGAGGCTAATCTGTGAGATTGCGTTATACGATGGGCCTGGCGAAAGAAAGTTGCTAATTAAATAAAATAGGTTAAAAAGAGGCAGCACAATAAAACCACCGGAGAGTCTGAAGGGTGGAGGAAGAAGATGGGAAGAGTGAGAAAGGGAAAAGGCAGGCACAGTGCCAGGCTTTGGGAATGCAAGGATTTTTTTAAAGCACATGTTGTCCCAGATTCCAGAAGGCGTCGAGCCTCACCTCGCCAGGTTTATGCACAAGCAACCAGTGCTGGTCTAACCACACCTGAAGCTGTGCGGGAACTATCAGGTAATCCAGTAGAGAGGACGGCACAGGCTTGCCTGGAAGAGTCTCTGACACTCATGGGGCATCCAAGTGGGAAATCTGGTTGAATCCGTGGATTGTGAACTCAGGACAGTGGTCTTGATGGAAGGTACAGGTTTGACCGTGTTTAGCAGATAAATCAGAGCTGAAGCCACAAGATCAGGCAGAGCGCAATGACAGAATAACCAAGGACTACGGCCTGAGAAACACTGGCTTATGGAGTGCACAGAGAAAGAGTTCACTTTACAAAAAATGAATGGAAAGGAGGTAGAGGAAGAACAGAGAGAGGGTTCTGCTCACAGACATCATGGGAAGGAAGTTTTCTAAGATAAAAGTGGCAATGGTTTTAAATAAGGAAAGTCCATTATTTAAAATGGCAACAACAAATATGTCCTTAGATCTATTTTTTACAAAAGAGGTCATTGACAAACATCCCCAGCAAGTTAGGAGGATGCCCAGAACAAAGCACAAAACGACACCCAAGAGGGCTTCCACTGTGGACACGCAGAAGCAGCCACGTGGGATCTCACAGGAAGTGAGGGGTGAAAGGAAGACTGCTGAGAGGACGGGGGTTTCAGACAGGGTCAAGAGAGGCTCATTAGTTTCCTCTTTCCTATTTCATTTTTATTTAAGATGAGAAAGTGAAGACACAATCATATGCTAAAGTTAAAGGGCAAATAAAGTTAGAGCTTTTCAATATGCTGGAAAAGAAGGAAAATACTTGTAGAGAAAGATCCTGAGAAGTTGGGAGGTCAGAGGTGGGTCATCCAGCAGAGGCTGAAGGAAGAGTCAGGAACAGAGGAGGAAGAGGAGACAGTCATCACGTGGACGTGTTCCGAGGGTTCCCTTAGGCTGTGTGCTGGGGTCTCGTCTGTTGGTTTTGGAGCTGGTACGGGGTGGCCCTGTGCTGCACCATCTGTGCAGCTGTAGACAATAGATTTACAAAATCAGCTTGTGAATCAAAACTGATTTTAAGTTGAAGGTCTCTTGAAGAGAGAGGGATCAGGAAAAGTGAGACAGATTCTTTCCATATTGTTCTTTGTCTGGCCCATAGAAATAGCTCTGAACCTTAAAACTCCTATGAGGGAAAGCTGGCTACTTGAGAAAAATAGCACCTCACTAAAATCATCCGTGATATGGTCACAGTGCTCGGACTCTAAGATCCTGTAGCGCTGAGGAGAGTCTTCATCTCTCTTGATCCTTGTTACAACACCAGGATGCTAAGTTTATGGCAAATTAATCACAATGTTGTTATCAATGCTGAGGAAGATGCCTGATTATCCCAGACCTTAAAAGGATAAAATGTGTTGGCTAGATTTCTGCCAGCCTGGAGAAGAATAACTTACACTCAAGTTGACCTCCTACCACTCCTGAGTAAGACGGTCTTGTCGTCACGGTCTGTCAGATGAATACCCTCAAATGTCAAAGGGTAATGACTTTAAAACCCTGTGAAATCTGGAATTGCATTATTGAGAAAGACATATGATTCCTGAGGACCTGAGGACATTGGCCAGTCTTTAATTTAGAGATCTTATTAAAATGCTCCTTGGGATAAGAAAGTCTATCCCAAGACAAGTTGCTTTTCCTAAATGTGGTTCTGCTTGGCAGACAGGAAGAGAAAGAGCTGCTGCTATGTGGATGATATAACAGAAAGCTGGGGACTCCCCTGTGGCCTAGGAAGGGGTTACTCCTCCTGAGCTCTAACTCACAGTGACAGCCTGTGGGCGACCCCATAGAGGCTTCGCATTCGTCTGGGTTCCATGAGCACAGAATCCAGACACAAGCTCTCAGAGTGAGGGGATGCCAGCCAGCATGCATTTCTGCTTTTAATGAATTTCAGGTGGTTTATACATATATGTATATATATATAAAACACTGAGATGTGGGGTTTACACCGACAAAAATGGAAGGAACGGCATATATACTGAAGAAAATCATCCCATATCCAAGGATGTTCCATGCCAACTATGATTTTTAAGGATCATCATTAATCATAATTTCTGAAAAATATTTGCTATTGAAATAGTTTTGGAAAAAAAGAACACTTTTGTTTTGAAAGAAATGCCAAATATGTAAGATCATACAAATGCAGCATAGCGATGCCACAGAAATGTTGTAAATTGGGTCACCATGTCCTGTTACCATCTCATGACAAATGATCCACATCTGTAATGGTATGTTGAGAAAGTGACCCCCGTATGCCCAGAAGGGTTCACAGCAGAATCTCAGAGACGCCTGTGCACCTGGGTTCACATCCTCATTATCACAGTAACTCACCCGTGAAAGCTGTCCACTGTCCACCAATAGAGGATTAAAGACGCGCTAAGAGAGGAGTCCCGGAGGTGGACAGTGGGGGGCTGCATTCCAGCAGCTCCGTGCTTTCAGATTCAAGCACCAAGCAGCTGAAAGAGGGAAGTCACTGGAATTGAGTAGTGGATGGGCAGAGTGGCTCAAGGACTCAGAAATGTGGACGCATGACCGAGAAGGAGAAAGAGTGCACTGGAACCAAGCTGGTCAGGCAGTGGCAGCAGTGCTGGTGAGGCAGTGAGGACAGATCACACAGCCAGGGGACAAATTGGCCCAGAGACACCCACACATCAGAAGAGCAGCCTGGAGCTGGGCGGAAGATTGCACCGGGGACGGGTGTGTGGAAAGGGCTCTGTATTTCTCAACTGGTGAATGAAGAGCTGAGGAAAGAGCCACCTGGAGGAGGCTGGGTTTCAGCTTGCGGAGGCGGGAGCCCAGGAGGCCTTTACCACAATGCCCTGGCAGCGCCTCCCAGGTGGCCCAGGGACACCTAGCAGACCATGAGTGAATAGGCACGGGGGACAGTACCGGGGGTGCAGGTTAGGAAAGCGGAGGAGATGCACGTGCCTTCCCCTTGAGTCTGGCCGTTCAGGTGACCAGCTGAAATGGACTGGAAGACCCAACAGGTGCGTGGGAGTGCGCTGGGGGCCTAAGCCTGGAAGGGCAGCAGAGCATGGAGAGGACTGGCTCCCTGCCTGGGAGCAGAACCCGGCAGGCTCCTGAGATCCAGACTCCCAGCAGATTGTCCTCTGCCCTGCCGAAGATGCGTGTCAATCTACTCCTTTCAGAATAAAAACACCCAACAAAGTCCTGATTACAACTGAGCCCAGACAACACAGCTCCTCCTCTAGAACTCTGCAGCTGCCCCACCCGGGAGGGCGTCCATCTGTCTGTGTAGACAGAACTCCGAGCAGCAGTGCTCCCCCTCTGACCTCCCTTATTCTGGAGGAAGGGAATCCAGGAGCCACATCTCAACCAGTTCTAGGTCCCTCCAGCTGCTGTTCAGGGAGCAATGCTGGAAAACGAGGAGTAAACAACTCTCAGCTTGCTCTTTCTCATTCTCACTCGCTCTCTTCCTCCATAGCCCAAGAAGACATGGAAAGGACAGTCAGGCAGGGGCAATGGTCATCCATCCTAGTTGACATTTTTTGCCACCTCAACAAAAAAAAATTCTTTTTTTAATTTTTTTTATAAAGAACCTTTCTCCCACGTGTGTTTGTGTGTGTGTGAGTGCATGTGTTCTTCCTGTGCGGATTAGTTCATAGATACAGAGACCTATTTGTGGGTATTATTCTCTCTTTTTTTTTTTAATCATAGCTACTTTTTCTTGACTTTTGAGGATTAGGGTTTTTGGTTCATTTTTTTCTGGTTTTGTTTTGCTTCCATTAGTTTCTTTCTCTCCTGTATTCTCCCATAACAGCCAAATTATCTTGCTCTCTCTTCCTCTCTCCCCTTTGTTTTCCTATTTCTTCCTCCTCTTTTATCACCATCACTGTCTACATCTTCTCTGCATTCTGTCCATTTACATTATGAACATTCTAAACTTTGATCAATAGTATTTCCTTTCCCTTAATAAACTGCATTTTTCTAATTTTTAGAATTAATTGGTTTATATAACTTCTGATCCACTATTCATGTTGTTGCAATTATTAGTACTGTGGATGACCTAGTCCACATCTGCTGTTTACTTTAGTGCCAGATGTAGCTCACAAATATTTATTGTTTTTGTGGTTACCAATTGCTGAAACTCCATTCCTTAGACATTAAACATTAGAAACAAATCAAACTGGCAGGAAATAAAGATCATCTCTCTAAAATAATATTAAATGTAATGGTCAAATTCTTCAATCAAAAGAAGTAGATCAGAAATTGGATTTTTAAAAATTGGATTAAAAAACCCTACCATATATCATTGGCAAGAGACTCACCTTAAAGACATAGACATTCACAGTTTGGAGGTGAAAGGATAGAAAAATACATACCATGCAAATTGTAGCCATAAGCAAGCAAAGGTAGCTATTCTCAGAAAAAGTGGACTTCAAACCAAACCTAAGTAATAGAGACAATGAATGTCACTTCATACTGGTTAAGGGAATCATCCAAAAAGAAGATATGAGTTATTTATGCCCCAAACAATGGTGCAAACCCTTCTCAATATTGAAAATAAAATAGACTAGATTACAATAACACTGGGTGATTTCAACATACCTCTCACCATTTGAAGGTCATCCAGATGTAAACTAGATAATGATTCTTCTGAAATAAAAAGAATACTATTAATCAGATGAACCAGACACAAAAATCAGTAGAAGACTGGAAATTATTAAATTATTAAAATTAGAGCCAAAATCAATGAAATTTGGAATAAAAATACAAAAGATCAATGAAACAAAGAGGGGGTTCTTTGAAAAGATAAACAAAATTGATAAACCTTAGCTAAAGTAAAACAGAGAGAGGACCCAAATCAACAAAATCAGTGATGAAATCAAGAGGATCATTGGAAACAATTTTGAAAACTTATACTCAAATAAGCATGAAGATCTTGAAGGTACTGACAAATTCCTAGAGACATATGATCTACCCAAATTGAACCATGAGGACATGGAAAATTTTGACCAATATGAACAAAGTTGATGCATGTCTTAAAAGTTTTCCAAACAAAACAAAAGTCCAAGACCAGGTGGATTCTCAGCTGAGTTCTACCAGACCTTTAAAAACTAACTAATGCCAATTATACTCAAATTATTCCATGAAATATAAAAGGAGGGAACTTTGCCAAATTTATTCTATGAAGCCAGTATCTCCCTGATACTAAAATCAGACAAACATCCATCAAGGAAAGAAAACTTCAGACCAATATCCCTGATGAACATAGATGCAAAAATCCTTAATAAAATATTGATAGACCACATTTAAAAAAAATATTAGGAAGATGGTGCACCATGATCAAGTGGGTTTCATCCCAGGGATGTAAGGTTGGTTTAACATGTGCAAATCTATAAATGAAATTAACTACATAAATAGAGTGAAGGATAAAAAAATCACATTATTATCTTATTAGATACAGAAAAAAAACATTTGACAAGTTCAGCACCTATTCATCTTTAAACACTGGAGAAACTAGGGATAGAAGGAAATTATCTCAATACTATAAAGACTATATATAACAATCCAAGGCCAACATCATACTGATGTTTATGAAATGATGAAAAAAAACTGAAAGCATTTCCTCTAAAATCAGGAACAAGATGAGGATGTACATTCTCATCACTACTATTCTATGAAGTCCTTGAAACTCTAGCCAGAGAAATCAGGCAAGAAAAGGAAATTAAAGGGATACAAATAGAAAAGAAGAAGTCAAATTCTATTTGCAGATGACATTATCCTTTACCTAGAAGACCCCAAAAAAGTTCACCAGAAGTCTTCTGGAGCTGATAAATAAATTCAGCAAGTAGCAGGACATAAGATCAATATCCACAAATCAATAGCTTTCTTATACTCTAATAGTGATTCTGCAGAGAAAGAAATTGGAAATCAGGAACACTAGTCCATTCACAATAACCTCAAAAAGAAAAAACCACTGGGAATTAATATAACAAAGAGGCAAAGGACCTCTACAATGAAAACTGCAGAACACTAAGGACAGAAATGAAGAAGAGCTCACAAGATAGAAACACATCACATGTTCTTAGATAGCCAAAGTTAATGTTGTCAAAATGACCATACTACCAACAGCATTATTCAGATTCAGTGCAATTCCCATCAAAATGTCAATGACATTCTTCTCAGAACTAGAAAGAGCAGTTCTAAAATTCATTTACAGAATAGCCAAAACCATCCTGAGTAAGAAGAGCAATGCTGAAACCATCACAATACCAGACCTCAAATTATTCTACAGAACTGTAGTAACAAAACCAGCATGGAACTGGCTCCGAAGCAGACGTGATGACCAATGGAACAGAATAGAAGACAGAGACAGACCCACATATTCACAGTCATCTGATCCTAGACAAAAGTGCCAAAGACTACATTGGAGAAAAGGCAGTTATTTTTACAAATGGTGCTAGGAAAATTGGATATCCACATGTTGAATAATGTAACCAGTTTCCTATCTCTTACCTTGCACAAAAGTCAACTCAAAGTGGATAAAAGAACTAGAATTTAGACCAGAAACTCTGCAACTGCTGGAAGAGAATATAGGCCCAACGCTCCAACATGGTGGTCCAGGAACCACCTCCTTAACAAGGCCCTGAAAGGACAAGAAATAAAACCAAAAAAATCAATGAGTGGAATGGCATCAAAAAACACCAAAAAAAAAAAAAAAACCCACAATTACTAAGTTGGCAAAAGAACTAAACAGATGGTTTTTGAAAGAAGCATAAATGGTCAACAAATAAATAAAAAAATGTTCAACATCTCTAGCAATTAGGGAAATGAAAACCTAAGCTACACTGGGAATTCATCTCCCTCCAGTCAGAATGGCAATCTTCAAGAATGCAAATAATAATAAGTGTTTCAAAGGATGTGGACGATGGGTACACTCTTACATTGTTGGTGAGATTGCAAACAGTGCAACCACTCTGGAAAGCAGTATGGCATTCCTCAAAACATTAAGATCACATCCCACTCCTCAGTGTATGTGAAAGATATTGGAAATCAGCATTCTCTAATGATACAGCCACATCAAGGTTTATAGCAGCATAGCTCACAATAGCCAAGTTGTGGAACCAGCCCAGGTGCCCATCCTCAGATGAATGGATAAGGAGAATGTGGCCCACACAGAGCAGAGTTTGGCTCAGTCACAAAGAAGAATGAAAGAAGGGCCTTCGCTGTTAAATGAATGGAAGTGGAGCACATCACGCTGAGTGAAATGGGCCAGATCCAGAAAGTCAAGAGTCAAATGTTTTCTCTCATATGAGGAAATTAGAACACAGCAGGAAGATAGAAAGGGAGGAAGAATCCTGCGGAGAGAGGAGAGAGACCAGTGAAGTAGGGGAAGGAGCTTGGGGGCGAGAAGCAGGGGCAGGACCAGGAGGAACAGTGGGGTTCCTCTGACCACACTCCCTGTGCACACACGTGGGCACACCACGGGAACTTCACCTTCGTGTAGATCTGTAACGTGCTAATTAAAAAAAACTACAAACAAAGAGGAAAGACCAGTAGAATTGAGGGAAGGAAACAGGGTGGGGGAGGAAGGGAAAATGGAGGTAGTGCGGACTGAACTGGAGCAAGCCGCCTCCGTGCTACCTACGAACGTCAGAATGACACATGACCCTGAGGCGCTAATAACAATACGCATCAGAAAGAAGTTACATCGGATTGAAACACACTGGCCATGTTCTCAAGCCACATTACAAATAAAACTCATAAAAATCTAAAAAATTCAAGTATGAAAACATAATTAAGTAGAAACTTAGAACCAAGTATCAACAATCAGAGGAAGATTTTCAAATATCAATGTGAGAAAAAAATCTGTATTTTTAGTCTTATTATCAAAATGAGAAAGGCAGACGCTGCTGATCGTGCCTCCGTGGCAGCGAGGTTCCCACCCGGACCTGGGGCGATGCGAGGAGGAGGGAGGCGGTCTGTGCCGTGAAGGGCAGGCACGGGTCTGACTCTGTGTAGGTTTTTAAGATTCTATTTTTTAGTTGTCAATTTCACTGAGAAGTCACAAAAAGGTGTCATAGATTATGAGGTCCGTGCACCTTAAGAAGCAAACTGAAAGCGGGGCAGGTGGCCACCGGGCGTGTTTGCAGAGAGCTTAATAGGGGGCGCCTCCCAGGCAAATGAAAGGCCCAGGTGACTCCAAGAGCGCGGGAGGTGCCCAGCACCAGGCAGTGGGCCAGGCTGCACACACGGACAGGGTGGCCAAGGCCGGGACGGACTCACAGGCTCCTGAGGGACCTGGGCACAGTGCACACTGCACAGGGCGACCTCCTTGCCGGGGTCGCGTGGTTTATTCCTGCTGCTCTGGCCTGTGAATGACGCCCCTTCACTTTCATGACACCCTGTTTGGACCGTGCATGATTCTGGACCCCACAGTTGATTCTGGGCAGCCACACGCCTGGCCTCTCTGGCGGAGGCTGACGGGAAGGGGTGTTGGCAGGGCCCAAGCACCCAGAGGACACTGGTGACATGCGGCTCGCGTGAGGGAGAGGCTGACAGAGCCAGAGACGGGCCTGCTGCCCACGCTCAGAGCCAAAGCCAAGCCTCACAGGCCAAGCCCAGAGCCCCGCGGCCTGAGCCCTGCCGAGCTGCACCCCACCTGCGTCAGCCAGGGGGACGCTCTCACACTGAAGCCCAGCAGGAGCACAGCGGCCCGCAGGGAGCGAGGTCCACCCACCGAGTCTGGAGGGAGGCGCGCCAACTCTGGTGCTCTGAAGGTGGCAAATGCTGCCTGGGCTGGGACGGCATCCCGGCTGAGCCAGGCACAGCTGGGAAGGGCTGGATTCTGCAGGACTCTGGTGTCCCATGTCCCTGCTCCTGGCCACCTCCAAGGGTCTGGGTCCCCTGTGGACCTGCCCTCTCAGAGCTTCTGATCCTCAGGGCTTAGCTGGTCTGAACCTCCCCTAATCCTCTTCTTCCAGATGAACTTACTTCCTTTAAAGAAGGAGCTGATCTTTAGCCGCCACATTAGGAACAATGAAGCAGCCAACACGCGCTGACTGACCGTGTGGGGTGAGCGAGCAGGACATACTGCAGGTCGCAGACACGGCCGCCACCCACCTGCCTCACACACAGCCCTCCAACCACAGGGTCACGCCTTGAAAACGCGATGCTCTGTCTCTGGCAGCGTCCACACCGCTGATGCTGTGTGTTCCCAGCACTCTAACCACATACACCTGACGTCCTCGGCTGGCTGACCCACCATCCCCCGTGTCTATGGTTAGAATTCCCTGAATCACTCTCGTGTTTGAGAAGAGAACTTTGCCTTCTCCCTGTTCTTCTTTGGACTAAGAAAAAAATATGCCCAGACACTTGGCCTGGGACGCCCTTGCCTAGGTCATCTGATCCTGGCCTGTAGGGTCTTGTAGAGTTGTGCCACTGTGATCTGCTAAGCACGCCCCTGCTGGGGTCTGACCTTGAGCTCTTTGCCACTCTGATTTTAGTGGCTATTTTGATCCTTTGTTTTTTGTTTTTTGTTTTTTTTTTAAGAAATTAAAGCACCAACTTGGGTCCCTGTCGAATGAATCAAGGCCCGATCTCCAACACACGTCTATCTGACATCTATACCAGGGTCATGATTTCACGTTTTTCTGAAAATTATATTTTAATCGCAGTCCCAGGTAGTGTGGTCTTTACACACTTTATGACAGTTTGCAATATTTGTAGCTGCAATGCTTTGCTTTTGTATTGAAATTTGTAATTAATTCTGATGCTTTAAAGCAGCTCATTCCTTCTCGAAACACCAGCCCTGCTCTGAACCCTACGGGAGCACATAGTCTAAGAGTGGCCCTCGCACGGCTAGTGTCATCATGCCCCATGCCGGCTTGACCTTGACAATACCGGGTCGACAGTGTGACCAGGGTTCTGAAACGTGGCTAATAAGGACATCGTGGGCCCCGTGGCTTGGTGTCGGAAGGGATTACCGGAAGTGCCTTCAGGGCAAGGATCACTCCCTCTCTCTGATTCCAGGAAGAGAAAAGGAAACAATAAAGAACCTGGAGAGAGAGCCTACGGAATGGGAGAGAATCTTTGCCACTGCACTTCAGATAGAGCGTTAACCTCCAGGACATATGAAGAACTTAATTCATCTTTTTAAGCAATATTTTTAGAAAATTCCACAATGTTGGAGCCAGCGAGGGACTAGTGGTGACCAGGACGTAGTTAGAGTTCCTGGGATTCAGTCGAGTAGACAGGTCCATTACGGCCACAGCTATCAAGCAAGAAAGATCATGAAAGTTGGCCAAAGTTATTTAAGTGAAGAACTTTGGGAGCTTCTGTTCTGTTTGGCAGAACAGAAAGAGAGTCACCAGGCCATGGACTGATATGCCCATTGCACACGTGTGTGTCCAGGAGTCCTTAGGAGCCAAGTTTTGAGGCATCTGGAAGACTGTCAGACTGCCATCCAGAAGGCTGGGTCTGGGAGAGACGGTCGACCTTGGAGTTTCTGGACACCAGCTTCGCTATTCTTTACTGAAGGAGGTTAATTTAGACCTGAATCTTGAAGGGTGATGGTGAAATGGGGAAAGGCCCGGAGTGGTGAGGTGGAGGGCTAATGTCAGTTGGGAACAGAAAACTGTGACCTTCTGCTCACCAGAAGGGAAGCCTGGAGCCAGATAGCAGAGGGGTACAAACGTTGAGGGATTTCCAGAATGTTCTGAGGACCTTGCAATCAGGGCTGTGTTCATCTGCGAGTGGGCCTTCTCCTTGTCAGCACGGCTCCCCAGGATGCGTTCCTGGGACCTTGGCTGCTGCTTCTCCAGCTCTGCCAGTGACCCTGAGCTGCATCAGGCCAAAGTGTCACTGCTGCCTCCTGATGCTCTGTCCTCCCAATGGCCAGGAATGGAGGAAAACTATGACGTTCTTCCTGCATGCTGGCAGATCTGCAACTCCCTTCAGTCAATGGAACGGATGTGGAGACCACGTGAATATCCTGGTCTCTCTCCAAGCCTACATCTGCCTTGGAGGAGCAGCAGGTCAGCTGATCATAAGCAACTGTAGTTCTTCATTTTTGAGGTTCTAATGGCAGGCTGGTCTTAGACAAAGCTTTCCCCAAATTACTTGAAGAATTTAACTGTGGCTCCCGTTAGGGCACACCTGCTTCCTGCTAATGGCTGTCAGTGTGAGGTGTTCTTGAAATGTCACAGATTTCCCTGGAAGCACTTCTCATCCAGTGCACTGGAGACCCTCCCATGATTCTAGCAAGGGCCAGCACTGGTGGCTGTCTCCTTTCCCTCTTCTGGGAACCAGGCAGTGGCTTCCTTCACTGCTCCTCAGGTGACCCATCCTTAGCGTGACCCAGGTGGAAGCCTCTTGGAACAGCCCTCCCATGTGATCAGCAGCTACAGTTTCCCAAGTATCTCTGAAGGACTCAATATGTGACCTTCAAATCACCTTGCAAACTAGGCAGGACTGGTTTGAGACCATCCTAGAGGAGTATGAATTGGCTGTGCCCTTATGCGGGGAAAGGAAGAAAGGAAAGTGTTGCCGTCTCAGCAGACTGCCTCCCGCAGAGTGGGCTTGGGTGCAGGAAGACGGTGGTCGTCCACGACATCATGGCAACAGACCCACTTGGTCCTGGTCCTCTCCCACCAGCATTCCCACAGTCTGACATTGCTTCTGGGTTCTTGTGGTTTAAAGTTTGGAGTTTTTTCCACCCCTACTAAATTAAACTTTACTCATTTTTCCCCCAACACTGTAAAGAAATAGATGAAAACTTAATTTTCATCTTTATTTCAATAGGATTCGTCAGGGAGGAAGTTGAACACAGGACTCCGTGATGCCCAGGAAGGAAGCAAGTGGAATTTCCTTTGTCACTGCTGGCTGATTTCCCGACAGCCTGTGGAATGGAAGTTGACGTGTGATTCTCTTAGCTCTGTGAATCACTGGACCTAAGATGCCGGGCAGAATGACCAGCCTTGGGGGAACATCTGTCAGAAATTTCGCCTGTGCCATCTTCGTTCTGAATCCAGGGCGCCTCCCATCATGGAGTCCGCGATGGCTGGGTTCCCTCTCCTGTCCCGAGGCGCCTCTTGGACTGCAGTCTGCTCCCTCCTGTAGAGTCAGGCAGCAGCTGGGGTGAGAGGTTGGCTTAGCCAGGTTCTTCAGGAGCTGAGCTTCCCGCCTGGGACTGCAGAGGGTGCTCCCATTGGCTCTGGTGCTGGGGGGTGGCTCAGAGGACGGGTCCTGGACTTTCCTGTCAGCTTCCCCCCCCTCAGTCCACAGGCCAGAGCAAAACCTGGAGTGTGTGGCGCTCTCCTTGCTGAGGGCTGAGGGCGAGCCATTCTTCCCTGGAGGGAAAAACCAACCAAAAACAACTCCCAATTCAGTGCGTGTGTCAGTCAGCTCTGTGTGGTGTGACCAGGACGCCCTGCAGGACCACTTGGGGAAGCTTCCTTGGCTCAGGGTTCGAGGTCTGGGTCCACAGGCTCTGGGCCCAGGTAGGCAGAGCAGGCGGTGGAAAGGCTGCCCCCCTCACAGCAGCCAGGCAGCAGAGGGGTGGGCAGCAGGGGCCGCGGGGAGAGCCACTGCTGAGCCCAGCCACCCCTCTCCCGCACCCCACCTGCCTGCAGCCACCCAGCCACCCCTTCACGCTGGGCTGGACCTCGAGGTTCCCGCACTCACAACCCAACGCTGCGTCTCTGAACATGATGCACTAGCTCAGGCGCCTGTGTGGACACGCACAGCCCAACACCCACGCAGACCCTCATGGGCATTGGCAAGGCCTGCCGCCTGCTGCCTGCCTTCTTCCTTCCTTCTTCCTTCCTTCCTCCCTTCCTTCCTTCCTTCCTCCCCTTCTTCCTTTCCTCCTTTCTTTCTTTCTCTCTCTTACTTTCTTTCCTTCCTTCCTTCCTTCCTTCCTCCCCTTCTTCCTTCCTCCCCTTCTTCCTTTCCTCCTTTCTTTCTTTCTTTCTTTCTCTCTCTCTTTCTCCCTTCCTTCTTTCCTTCCTTCCTTTCTTTTCTTATTCTCTTCTTTTTTTCGTTCCCATACTTGCCACCACTTCTTTTCCAGCACTCTGTAGGCCAACCTATTTCCAGAAGTAAGTATTCATTGCTGTTATTTTTCTGTATAAAATTCCATTTGCTGTTGGAAAATTGGGAATTTTATAAAATCAGGAATTCTTCCTTAACTGTTGTGACCATGACATTTTATTATATTGCTAACATGGACCTTGAAACATTCTTCATATATTAATGTGTATATATGCTTCATACTTTAGTTAAATACATTTATAAATTTCATCTAGTATTAAAGTTGACATGATATTTTTCAAGTTCCTGAAAGATATTATCAAAACTGTGAGAATATTTATTATTGTACTAATTTGTATAGCTTTATTCATGTTTAGAATGAAATTGAATCCTGTACTTTGGAAACCTCTAATTCACATTAGACAAATTTTTAAAAATATGACTTTCTTACTGATGAAGAGTGATCGTAAAATAAAGACATAAAATTGAGGAAGAAGCCTTAATTTACTTTGGCTTATAACCAATTGGTACCAAAGTGACACCATCGTAGCTTGAATGTGAGAATGTCCCTCTTCTGGCAGGTGATTTGGCAATAAAAGTCACTGACAGAGGAAGGAACAGTTCCCAAAATGGTGGTGTGGAGCCCCCAACGCCCGTGGACTGGAGCCCCCCTGTAGGTGTGCTTGCGAAAGGGACTGACCTCCTGGAGACTACGGAGAGTGGGGTCCCTGGTGGACCCGCTATGGAGAGGAGAGTGTTGGTTCCGGGTCTTCCTGGTAGCAGGACAGCATCCCCGTCAGCCGATGGCTCCCGCGGCCGCACCTGCCCCATGCTGCGTTCTCAGCTGATGGACATGTTGCGGGGCTTCCAAATGCAGAGCCCGTAGTCACTGCCATCATGTGGAGGGGGCTCCTATGGAATGCCCACACCACAGCGTGAACTTCAATCATATCTAAACACAGGCCATCAGTGATTAGCACATTAGTGGATGGGAATTTGCAAGTATGTGGTATGGCACCAGCCTGGCATTTAGTAGGCTGTAATCCAGAGGAACCCAGGGCCAATCACGATGTCCTAGAGGACAGCGGAGAGAGTGATGGGATGAGGGCTGGCCAAATTAGTTTTGAATCAGAGCTGTAACAACTATTGTATTCCTTGGGAAAGAAATTTGTTTTTCTGAACTTATATTCTGTGTTGATATAATGAAGACAACAGTGTCTAGTCCATCCTTAATTATAACTGATCCTGGTGTAGCACTCCTGGTGTAGACAACTGTGTCTGGTCCATCCCTTAATCATAACTGATCCTGGTGTAGTGCTCCCAGTGTAGACAATGTGTGGACAGAAGAATGACAAAAGGAGGGCTGGGGACCTAGCTCAGTTGGTAGAGTGCTTGCCTTGCAAACACAAGGCCCTGGGTTCAATGCCCAGCACTGCAAATAAAAAGAATGAAGAAAGGAGGTGACGTGGGTGGTGGTGGGTGAAGAGGGGTCATTCACGTGGGTGACTCTCTTCTTCTGGAAACGCTGATGTCCACCTGGGCTCAGAGAGCAGTCAGACCTGCTGGGAGAGCTGCTGAGAGTGCTTTCCACCCACTTTAGTGAAACAAGCTTGTATTTCCAGTGCGCTGATTGGCTTTTATCACCACAGGAAATGCTTCATAGGTCAAGGCTGCTTCCCTTCCAGACGCACACGTGGCCTTGATCAGACTTCACATGCAACTGTGTGGCCACACAAACGTCCTGCAGGGCCTCCACCCATAGATGGTAGATCTAAGAATGTTCCTCGCCAATGCTGTGTGACTATGGGCATTGTTCATCGTGTTACCTGGCGTCCAGGGAAGGTGCTGGTGCTCAGGAATGAGTCCTCCGTGGAGCTGCAGTGACATCTCAGCATTATCTGGGGTCCTGTGCGTGGAGTCTCCCCCTCTGTTCAGGTGTGCCAGGATGATCCCCCGGCGCTGACAATGCAGTAGTGTCCAGCGTGCGAGTTCCCGCTGAATGCATCTGGTCACGTTTATCCTGAGCTGCTTAGTTCTTGTGCTGTGAACAGCTGTTCACTGGGTGCTGGTTCCAAATTGTCTGAGTCCTCTGAGACACACACTCACACCCTCAGCAAGGTGTGCAGACTGGGACCACGATCCGTGGGCTGAGGTGAGGGTCAGCAGAAGCTCAGGAGTCCTGTGAGTCCGTCTCCAGGGCTCGGGCAAGCTGCCCGGAGCGGGTGCAGACTGCTCCGTGCATGCCCCTCCAGCCCCCAGCTGAAGGACCCTGGAGGAGCACACCTCAGGTGGCAGACCTCAAGGGGGACAGGATACTCGGGTGACAGTGTTGAGGGTTCTGCTTCTGGCAGTCGGGGGTCCTGGAGTGGAGCCTGGGCTGTTCTGCGGACTGGTGACTCAGGGTGGGTGCTCCCAGGGCGTTCCCAGGTGGCCTCAGAGCTGCAGCTGAAGGGGAGACGCGGTCAGTCCCAGCCCCTGGGCCGCCCCCTGCGGCCTGTCCCCAAGTTTGCCTCAGCACAGAACACAGGCCCCAACGTCCCAGACCTGGAGGTGGGGGCCGTCTCCCCACCCTGGTTAACACCCTGAGTGACGCAGTCTCAGGCAGCATCACTGACCCGTGGCCGGAACACATTCTCCCAGCCAAGAGGACAACCACAGCGAGCAGATGGCCAAGAAGGCCTGAAGCAGCGACCGGCCCAAGGTCCCCACGAGCCCGGGCAGCAGCTGCTCAAGAGGGCAGAGTGGGATTCTCCAGGTGGCCCACTCTCTGCAGCCCATGGCCTGTGTCCAGAGCCACCACAAGAAGTTCCCACAATACCTGCGCTGCTTGTCCAGGTGAGGCAGGAGGCGGCGACAACACACACCCTCCCTTTCGGGTGAAATCAGCCCAGAGCATTTCTGCTGTCAGAAACACCCTCCTGAGGGAGTTGAGGGACATCCCCTGGGTGCCCAGGGTCATGGCCACAGAGGAGCCACATCTGCCAGGGCGGGGCATTTTCCTGGAGCCCTGACTCCGGGCCTGGTAGCTAAGACCCCGTGAAGCACCTACACCCGGCTCATGTGCACCTCCAGGCGGGTCCCACGCAAGCCTGGTGTGCAGCTTGGGCTGCTGGCTCGTCGGTGGGCCTCGTTCCCAGGGTGCTGTCGGGGGCTCCCAGCACACACAGCATGCGGATCCCACCATCCACCGACTTCTGGGCCTGCTCGGGCCTTCTCGTGTTTGCTTGGCCCCTACAACTCCGGGAAGAAGGATGCTGTCCTTGGGTGCGTACAATGCCCTGTTGACCCTCTCTGGCTGCCATTTGTCAGCCGTGTTTCTAATCAGTGAGGGGACCTCAGTGTCCCTCATACACCTTGTTCATGAATGCCCTGCAAATGCCCAGCACCATTCAGGGCTCAGTATCATCATCACTGCAGGACAATGCTCATCGACAGAGACAAAGGAACTCGGTGCTTCAGAACAGCCACAAGACCGAAGCAGGTCCTGCGGGTGGGGTCGTGGTACTAGGTACCACCTCGATTAAGTTAAGCAGTGCACTCTGTCCCCGGCCTGTGTGGTGAGTGCCAGGCCCTCCTTGGCAAGCCAGGACTCGGGTTCTGCTGCTGTCCCTGTGGCCTCAGGAGTGCTGATGTAGCTCACCTGGCAGGAGGAGAGTCACAGTCTGTGACAGAACATGGCCTGGGTGGCAGATCCAACACTAGGTCATCGGTCGGAGCCACAGCTTGGGAGAGGTTAAGGAAGGTGTCCGCCGAGTCCCTGCTGCCACAGCCTTGTGGAAAAAGCAGATGGGCGGCTGGTTTTCCCCAGGCTAAAGTCCCCTACCTGTCGGATAGAGGTTAGGGTGAGTTGCCATAGAAACCCAGGCTGTCTGTTCCGACCTCTGTGGGTCCGTATTGTTCTTACTGCTGGAACCAGACCTGTTGGCCTCCCTTGTCCAGTCCAGGAAAGGAGGTTGTATCCTGGAGAAACCTGTACGTCCCATCATGTTGTCCACCAAAAGGGAAGACTCAGATGTGGCCAGCACACAGGAGAGACCTCAGGCCCCGGCTCCTCCTTGGTTAGCTTCCCCTTTCCTGTGAGATCACACCTGGGGAAAAGCAGAAGCTTTGCCTCCAGGTGGGAATCAGTGGGCTCTTTCTGAAGGACTGCGGCTGCCTGACCCACAGACCAAACCAAGACTCCAAAGGGAGAAAGGAGAAAGCACGGTCAGGAGAGCGGGGATGGGACTTCCTGGCTCAGGCCGACCAGGCCGTGGGCCATCTGCACCCTTGCAAGCTCAGCGCTTCTCCACTCAGCGCTGTCCCCGTGCTGGAGTTCAGCGCTACTCCTGGGGTGCTAGTGCCCCACCGCAGCTCTTCTTCAGTTGCTGTGTGAAAGTGGTTCCATTACACCAGGGCTCCATTGACCTGAAGATCACAAGATGCGTGGAAATCCATCACGTTCCATGAGAATGCACCCGTTGCTGTGCTGCGGGACATTGAAGGATGTGCTTTGGTAGGAGTGAGGTCCTAAGGAGTGGTTAGAAAAGGTATCAGAGACTCCCTGAAATGAGGTTATGATGCTCCAGCATCCATATGTGTGCTTCCCTCCTCAAGCTGCCACCGTATCCTTCTCCCACCCAGGGGACCCTCACAAGTCTCCTGAACAGTTGCCTTTCTTCAAACTAGAAGGCTAACTGTTGGCCACGGTGCACAGGTCAATGAAAAGGCAGCAAGAGGTGGTGGGAAGGGGGCCTGCATGACTGTGACCACTGCATGTGGTCTGGGTGTGGTCCATGTCCAGTCTTGTCGGAAGATGAACGTCCACTAGCTGAAGACAGACACAGCCCACCAGACCCTGTCTGCTTTGTCCTCTGCAGAGCTGGAGGGAAACCATGTGATTCTGACAGGGGGCTTGTCTCTTAGCAGCCAGCAGGAGCCAAAGCCTCCCCATGGGTTGCTTGGTCCCTTCTGGAAATCAAGTCATTTGTTTATGGAAACTGCTGGGTCCAGTGGGGTCCTGGCTGGGCCTGATCTCTAAGCACTGTGTCCATTTAGCCTGTGCAGTGTTATTAGTGGGGTCTGCAAGCATCCCAGTGACAATGGACAGTTCAGATCACAGTGCCTCATGTGGGGCTCTTCTCATAAGACGCTCTGTCTCTGCCAGTGCCCATGAGCAAGCAAGGATTTTCCCTTCAGAAAGGTCTACCCGGACCAGACGGAGTCTCAGTGGAATTCTACAAGACCTTCAAAGAAGAACTTAAACCGACACTCCTGAAAGTATTCCATGAAATAGAAAAGGAGGGAACCCTTCCAAACTCATTCTATGAACCTACTATCACTCTGAAACCAAAACCAGACAAAGACACACCTAGAAAAGGAAACTTTAGACCAATATCTCTGATGAATATAGATGCTATAATCCTTAGCAAAATTCTGGCAAATAGCTTACAAAAACATATTAAGAAGATAGTGCACCGTGATCAAGTGGGGTTCATCCCAGGGATGCAAGGTTGGTTCAACATCCAGAAAAAATCAATAAATGTAATTCATCACATCAATAGATTTAAGGTTAAGAATCATATGATTATTTTGATAGATGCGGAGAAAGCATTTGACAAAATACAACACCCCTTCATGCTCAAAACACTAGAAAAAAGGGATGGTAGGAACATACCTCAACATTGTAAAGGCTGTTTATGCTAAGCCCACTGCCAACATCATTCTTTTTTTGGGGGGGATTGAACTCAGGGGCACTTGGCCACTGAGCCAGATCCCCAGCCCTATTTTGTATTTTATTTAGAGACAAGGTCTCACTGAGTTGCTTAGGGCCTCACTAAGTTGCTGAGACTAGCTCTGAACTCACAATCCTCCTGCCTCAGCCTCCCGAGTCGCTGGGATTTATAGGCATGCGACACCATGCCTGGCCAACATCATTCTTAATGGAGAAAAACTGAAAGCATTCCCTTTAAAAACTGGAACAAGACAGGGATGCCCATTGTCACCACTTCTATTCAACATTGTGCTGGAAATGCTAGCCAGAGCAATTAGACAGACCTTAAACTCCTCTATAGAGAAAAAGTTACAAAAACAGCATGGTATTGGCACCAAAATAGACAGTAGACCAATGGTACAGAATAGAAGACCCAGAGACAAACCCACATAGATACAGGTATCTCATACTTGACAAAGGTGCCAAAAACATACAATGGAGAAAAGACAGCCTCTTCAACAAATGGTGCTGGGAAAACTGGAAATCCATATGCAGGAAAATGAAACTAAACCCATATCTCTCACCCTGCACAAAACTCAACTCAAAGTGGATCAAGGATCTAGAAATCAGACCAGAGACTCTGCACCTAATAGAAGAAATAGTAGGCCTGAATCTTCTTCATGTTGGCTTAGGACCAGATTTTCTCAACATGACCCCCAAAGCACAAGAAATAAAAGGAGAATCAATAAATGGGATGGATTCAAGCTAAAAAGTTTTTTCTCAGCAAAAGAAACAATCAATAATGTGAAAAGAGAGCCTACAGAGTGGGAAAAAATCTGTTCCACACACACTTCAGACAGAGCACTGATCTCCAAAATCTATAAAGAACTTACAAAACTTTCACCAAAAAATACAAAGAACCCAATCAATAAAGGGGCTAAGGAACTGGGCAGACACCTCACAGAAGATGATATACAGGTGATCAACAAATATATGAAAAGTGCTCCTCATCTCTAGTAATTAGAGAAATGCAAATTAAAACCACCCTAAGATTTCATCTAACTCCATTTAGAATGACTATTATCAGGAATATGAGCAATAATAAATGTTGGCGAGGATGTGGGGGGAAAGGCACACTCGTACATTGTTGGTGGAGTTGCAAATTGGTGCAACCACTCTGGAAAGCAGTATGGAGATTCCTCAAAAAACTTGGAATGGACCCATCATTTGAC